>MQRK01249239.1:870-17910 GCA_001938485.1 Girardia tigrina
AAAACTGACAGAAGCAAAGAAGATTTTCGATGATATGGTCAATAAGGGCATAATAAGAAGCTCAGATTCAAACTGGTCATCACCATTACTGATGAAATTAAAAAGCGACAAAACTTGGAGATACTGCGGAGATTATCGCAGATTAAACGCGATAACAAAAAAAGATGAATACCCAGTACCTTTGATCAGAGACATAACAACAAGACTTGCAGAGGCCAAATTTTTCACAAAGCTAGACCTCGAAAAAGCTTATTACCAAATTAAAATGGCTGAGGAAGATATAAAAAAATCATCCTCATCACACTCTTCGCACGCAGGAAAACTTATGTACAAAATAAAAAAACAACTGACGAAACCAAGACTCTGTACAAAAGTAAAAAAACTACAACATCCACACACAAAAGCATACGAAAGAGGCTTTCACAATGACGATTAATTATTTAAAACGATCGATTCAATTGTACTGGTATTTAAATTTCTTACATTTAATCTAATCTTGATTTAATTTAATTACAGCGTCCACATTTTAAATTAAAACACACAATTATGAATTAAGAAAAATCTTTTCCAGTAATTGATCAAACAGAAAAATGAATAAACTTTGTTATTTCGTTTAATAATTTTGTTTTCAGTGTCGACCGGTTTTATTAAAGACATGATTTAATTGACATTTACAATTAATGTTTCACCGGGGCTTCAGGGCGACGGGGAACTTTGAAATTTTTTCATGATGAGGTAAAAGGAATTAACTGAAACGAATTGTTACTTAAGCCATAGTTATAATCGACAACATATAATTTAGCAATGAAAAGGGGTCTTAGTACTGAAATAGAGTTTTTTTTATGTTCCAGGAAAAGAGATTTTATTTAAGCGGTGATTCTCTTTATATTTATTCCTAATTAAAATTACTAAATCCTTTTAAACTTCTTTCGATGGCGAAATTTTCAGTTAATAGCGAAAGGAAACCTTGAAGAAGCTCTTTATGTTCATTAATTTCCATTTCGACTTGTGCTTTAGGTTAAAAATTATTATAAAATATTGAGACGAATTGTGTACCGAAACCATTGAAACATAAATTGTTAATTGGCTTTGATAACGATTTGTACTTCTTGTTCAATCCACACTGTTGTTCAAATGTCTTGGCCTTTGTTGCGTAGTCCTTAATGAATCGTCTGTAATAATTGCAAATTAAAATGAAACTTCTTAGATTCTTAACACATTTCGGTTTTTCAAATGTCTTAAATTAAATTGTCGCTAGTAAAATGGATCTATCAATAATAGTAAAAGAAAAGACTTTTACACGAAATTGTTAATTATCGAATGGAACTCAATTATCGTCAGTAGTTATGTACATTATTTACATTGACCCTCCTTCTATTCTTCTCGAGCTCGTTTTCCTTCATCGTTCTCCCCACGATACCTCCTTACTGATCCTTCCTGGTCAACTTGTCTAGTCATTGATCTAAGTCTGATGTTCGGGGAGATCTTTATTACCAACGAGGATTTATTTTCATTGATGAAAAATATAATGGGGAGATCTATTAGAGTGCTATGGACAGAACGTACGTCTTTGGGCATCAAGATGGATATCAATCAAACTCGGCCGTTCAGGAAATCAAGGCCACTCGCGTATTTATACAAGAGAATTAACCTTGTACTCTAATCAAATACACCAACCCAGAATGTCTATTAAAATATATCAGATAGAAACGGCTAATTTTTATCAATTCAGTTAAGATATCCAATAAAACAGAGATGATTAAAACTTTAAAATTTTTATTTAAAAAGACAAACGATTATATAAACATAAAAAAATATCAAATCCAAATTTCAAAATTATAACTTTCACGATTAAATATAGTTACATATTACAGTTTTTATAATAACCTGTGGATCTGCTTCGTTAGGAAATCGATAATAGCAAATAGCTGTTTAATAAAATCTTCGAAGTTTTCAATTATGATATATCGGTTGGCGATACCGTCAATAATAAATTGTTCAGTTGAATAAAATTAAATTAAATCAAACTGTTCAGTTGATGAAAATGAAATTAAATTAAATTGTTCAATCAAATTGTTCAGTTCATCTATGAAGTGTGTCGGGTATTTATACCCTACAGGGAATTCGAAGCGTCCTGTTTACGCATCGAGTTAAGGACAGTGTCGACATTCGTAAGTTGGTCTTCAAAATGTCGGTTCGGCGAATTCGCACGGCGTCCTGTTCACAAAAAGGGTAAACAGCACAATTGCGATGTCGATCGTTGCAATCATGCAGGATGTTTCGTGCGAAGGTAAACAATGGTGATTCGTGAAGTCCTCTCGTGGATTTTCAAATGGACTTTTTTAAATTATCGAGGTAATATTAATTAAGTTAATTAAAATTGTTAACTTTTTGTTTTATTTTAGGAAGCCTCAAAAGACTCCAGCGAGCTGCGGGCGGTAATTGGGACAGCCCCAGGGAAGTTCCTCGCCTTTTCACTGCCCCAAAATTCTCGGGACCAATTTAAAACTAATCGGGGATATTCGAGCTAGACTATCCCCACAATTCTCTCCAATGGTCTCGGGCGTACGGGGTGTGGATAGCGACGGGGTTTTCTTTCGGGTTGTGCCCGTTAACTCTATGATCGTAACAATACCTTTATCATTAATTATATATCCCAAAAATTTAACTTCTGTTCTTAAGATATGGCTCTTTTCCGGATTGATTCTTAAACCTGCTTTCCCGATTTGGTCCAATACTTTATCCAAAGTTTCGTAATGTTGTTCCAACGATTTTGAAAATATAAGAATGTCATCTAAATATACCACTATCTGTTCTATGTCTCCGAGCACCTTTGTCATGAGTTCCTGAAACGTTCCCGGTGCCGCTGCTATACCAAACGGCATTCTGTTGAAACAAAATTGTCCTAGCTTTGTGGAAAATGCTGTTTTTAGCTTTGAATCTTCCTCTAGTTGAACCTGGTAGTATGCATTGCCTAAATCAATTGATGTGAAATATCTGGTTCCATACTGTCTGTCCATCATTTCTATCATATTTGGCATAGGAAATGCCTGTCTCTCCGTTTAGCTGTCTAAAATCCAAGCAAATTCTAACATCATTCTTTTCTTTCTTCCATACACAAATCATCGGTGTATTCCATGGTGAATTACATTTCTTAATAATGTTGTTTTCCCACAAATTCTTAATAGTCTCGTCGATCTTCCAAATTAACTGGTTGCCTATGTGATCTAAGGTTAATTGAGGGTCCTTTCGTGTCTATTCTATGTTTAATCATCGTCGTACATCCGATATCCCATTTATCCGCCATAAAAACTCCTTGATGTTGTTTTAACAATATCCACAATCTTTGGTTTATCTGCAATTTTCATAATTTCCATGGCTCTTTTGAATCTTTCCTCGTTTGTAACCTTACGTCCAAATTTAGCTTCTAAGTTACATACTTGTTAAAATTGTTCGTTCACATCATTTTCTTTCTTTTTCCAATGTAACTCGATTCTAAATGCCATTTGCAGTTCTATTCCTCCTATTATGTCTGGTTTTACGTCATTTACTACAATGAACGTTATATTTCTCCGTTTTTCTTTAATTTCTACGTCCACTGAAAGTTTACCCATACAATCTAGTTGACTACCGTTCGCACAGTTTAATTTAATATCTGCCTTTTCTAATTTTACGTTCGTTAGTTTCTCAAAAACCTTTCTATGGATTACATTTACTCTTGCACCTGTGTCTAATAAACAATCCTCCACGTTACCTTGTATCATCAACTTTATACTCGACCGGCCTTGCATTCTATCATACGATATATTTTCTTCTTTCCATTCATCTATTGACAAAATCCTGACATTTTCTTCTGTGTTCTCTTCTTCAATTGTTCCCACTAAACATCGTCCAAGCTTGTCCTCAAAAGTTTCTTTCTTTATAAATTTCCGTATTTTATCATATACTCTTGCTTCGCTTATCTAAACATTCCTTTCATCGTCTATCACTACGTCTATAATATTTGATATATTACTTCTACTATAAATACCAATACTTTGGGAGTCACTGGTATCCTTTAATTTATTGCCCCGACTGGCTCCACTTCTGTCGAGGCGTTGCCTTTTGGGTGTTCACTCCTGTAACCGATTCTTCATATTATTCTTCAATGTTATTCACGAATCTCCGATTATCTCCAAGTCTTCTGTCTTCTCTAACTCTATATGTTTGTTGATTGTAACCCGATCCTCGATAGTTATCGTCCCGTGTATTTTGTTGTCTTCTTCTGCCATTTAGGTTTGTATAACATTCCCTTTCACTGTGCCCTTTATCTTGACATCTTTTGCATTCGATGTTTGGACAGTTTCTTCTTACGTGTCCCTGTTGTCCACAACCATAACATTTTATTGATCTCCTTTCCGAACAATTTCTTATCATGTGTCCTTCTTTTCCACATCCGAAACACTTGATTGGCTTTCTTTGTCTACACGTTTCACTAGTGTAGTTCAATAGTTTTCAATACTTTTTCACAATTTCTACATTTGACTACTTTCATGTCTTGAGCGTATTCTGTAGTATTTCTACCAACCCTGTCTGATTTTGTCCGTATTTACTGTCTCCTGTTACTGCTTCTCTGTAACGGCGTCTGTTTTGCATCCTCTGGTCTCTTATTACATTCACGTCTTCTGTCACACTTTTGACGTCATATACTGCCTAAATCTTTTATTTTATCTCATCTATCCCTTTCACTTTGTTAAGTCTCACTTCCTTTTTTATGTCCACATCATCACAACAATGTAACAATAATGCTTCCGTGAGGGCCTCTTTTGACAAGTAATGTTTCAAGATCTTGGCTGCGAGCTTTTCTACTTTCTCAAAAAATACTTCCGGTATATCTTTCTTCATCCTGTACCGGCATGCCTCGGCCGGGTCTTCGAATAGTGAGGAAGATCGAGAGAATGCCTTTCTCAATCGGTCTTTATAACCTACTATTGTCTTATCTACCGCTTTGTATCGATCTTTCAGATCTCTCTCCAACAAACAAACGACTATTGTCTCTTGCTTGGCCTTCGCTATTCCTGCAAAATTAAAGAATTTTTCACATTCTTCAATAAATTTCTCCACATTATCGCCTTTCCTGTACTTTTCAGGTAACAGTTGACTCGTGAAGATATCCATTGCAGCGTTAGTCGCCATGTGAGAAGTGGTTACAACCTCAATATCAGGATTCATTTTTTAACACCAAAATTTATTTAAAATTTTGCAAATTTATTATATAATTTTCATATTAAAACTAAAAATTTATTTTCAAATTTATTTTAAATTGTTTCATAATTTCTATTAAAATATATAAATTGTTATGACTGTAAAAATATTTTTATTTATAAAACAAATATTTAATATTTAATGGTTTTCTTATTATTTTTTAATTTTAAGATATTTAATAGACACAATAAAAAGATATTTTTTATTTTTAAATAGATATTTAATTTTTTAAGATTTTCTTTTATTATATCATTTTTAATTTTTGAAATATTTTTAAGAAACACATTAAAAAATATTTTATTTCTAAGTACGTATTTGATTTTTTTAATAGTTGTTTTATTATATCCTTTTTTAATTTTTTTTAAAATATTTAATACGCATATTAACATCAAAATATTTTTACCTTTAAATTAAAAAATAATAATAAATTATTCTGGCGAGATGTAAATTTAAATTAACCCATCATAGAGTTGATGCATGTTGATAGGTTTCTTGATAATACAAAAACTTTCAGAAACGTATTCTTCGGAAAAATGAAAATGAGGAAGGGTATTCGCCAATGATATTTAGTTAATACGAAATTAAAAAATATGTTTACATTGTCACGATTATTTAATTTACTTACAGATTTAATTATGAATGATATACTTCATTTTACAGCGGAATTTCAACACTTTAAAGTGGAGTAAGTGTCATTGTACAAAACTTTTATTTCACAAGTCTCGCCATTTCTTAGAAAATGCAATGGAATATTTTTCAATTTGTGAATTTTTAAAAATTATTGTAAACTTTTTTGCAAGTATTCACACAAATTAACATTAATAGATTTATTGCATGAATACAATTTTCCCATTCTTTTTATTAGCTTACTTTCTATATATATTTATCCATGGAATTTAGAAACCTATTTTAATTTTAGTCAATAAATTTCTATTAAATCAATTTTATTTATTTTGGATTAATGAGGGTTTGATATGGAGAACCTATTTTTAAAGGACTTTTAATCAATTTTCTCCAAACTTTGCACATTTACTCATTCTCAAAGACGATAAATGATTATGTGAAAATTTGATCGGAAAAACTTTTTAGGGTCCCAAAATGGGAAAAAACAGAAAATTCCGAGTTCCCGAACAATATTAATATAAAAAGATCTACTTATAAATGTTAAGTAGTTTATATTACGCAAAAAAAGTATAGATAAAAAAATAAATATAATTGTAATTTTCCCTTCTACAAAAGATAACAATAAAAAGTAGAGTTCTGCCAGCATAAAGAATGGATATAAAAAAAATTGTGATTTACTAGTTATCGTAAAAACATCATTAACTGACATTCCAGAACGTTTTTCAAAATAATAGAAAAAAATAATTCAATTTTTCTTTTTATTTTGCAGACGAAAGAAATCTTTTAAGCATTCAATTCCACAAGACTTTAATCGATATGAATGTTTCAAAACTGCTTAACAGTCATGTATTATCCTTTAAATTTAATTTAATCTTTTCGATTTTCTGTATTACCTTAAATTAAAACATCTTAATCCAGTTCTAATTAATGATGACATAAATTTAGAGATACTTTAGTAATTTTAAGTGTCTTTATTCCTACGAAGACTGCTGCATTTGATTGGATATTCCATGTATCCCCAGTTTCTATTCAAACAATAATTTGAAAGGGAACATGCCAATTAAACTCTGTCAAGACATATCTAGCGAGAATTTCAACTTCAGTACAGTTAAACCTCTCTATAAAGTTCCCTCTTTATAAGATGTAATTTTCTATAAGGAACAATATTTTTTATGTTAGAAAAAGAAAATATGTTAAACAATGAGATTAATAAACGATTAAAAACCACCTCTCTATATGCAACTTTTCTTATAGAGAGGTAGTTTTCTCGGTCCCAAATAACTCATAATTGAGAGGTTTTACTGCAATAAATCTGTCCAGTCTAGAGAAGAATTCTGAACTGTTCATATAGTCACTATCATACCTCGAAAAGAATGAATTGTTAGATCAAAATTCTTTAAAAAAAATAAAGAAACTTTCAAAATATATATTTAAAAACAGTCAAAATTTTTAATGTGTAAGTTATAAAACTGCATTCATTTCTTTAAAAAGATTTGTTGCAATCACTAACTTTTGTATTTCACTGGTACCCTCATAGATTTCAGTGATTCTAGCATCTCTGTAGTGCCGTTCAACTGGCGTTTCTGTAACATAGCCCATTCCTCCAAGAATTTGCATGGCCTGTTACAAATTACGTTTTAATTAAGAATACATGATATGTATTGTATTTGATTGACTGCAGTTTATAACATCCTTAAACTTTCTCCACCTATGTTTTGCAATATAGAATGGATAGTGTGATATATCTATTTGAAAACTTTTAGAATAGACCTACTCAAATGAGTACATCTTATTTCAGAGATACATTGAGCCAGAAATCCATACAAAATTATAAAAAACACAATTATCGAATAAATAGATTAAACATTTTAAAATTTTACAACAAATGTTATTTTATTCAGGTAGTAAACAACAGGGGTGGGCACACCTTGTATTATCGACTAAAATTTTTATTACTTAACTGCGATCGACTCTTTCAGAAATAAGAAAACATAACACAGTATGTTTATTAATGTTATTATAAAATTACGTAATTATTGTACAAGGTAAATGTGATTAATTTTGGATGTTGACGCATGGCATTCCATTTCATCGCAGTCTTGTAAAGTTAGGTTTTTATTCACTGATACACAGTCTGATAGATGTCATCAAGTAGATATCAGTCAGATTTGTGAAATGAAAATAATTTTTCGACTTGATTATTTTCATTTGCAAAAATGCTGCTTCGCATAAATAAGCGGAACCAACGCATGTAAATATTCTCGATGCTACTGATCTCAATAATGGAGTTTTTTCTTCTGTTTTTTTTGTTAAAACTTCCGACTGTACATATGATAAATTTAATTGGAAAATATGATCTACATTGGATTACATATCCTCGATATTATATTCTCCACATATAAAGAAAATAAATTCAAAAATAGTTTTAAAAAGACTAAGATTTGAAAATCGTCTCTCAAATTCTGAATAATAATGGTCTATTTTAGAACAAAAATTTTCGACGTTGCATTGAAAAGTAAGTTTTATCTGATTTTCTAAATATAGAAAATTCTTTAAGTTATTAAATATATCTGAAATAACGTCTGCAATCTACTATCAAACAGCTTGCGATCGACCGTTTGCCCACCCCTGATATACAGTATACCAATCAATTTAGCCGTGATACCATCTAATATATCAACGTGAACGTTTAGGCCTCAGTTTACGTTTCATTATACAAGTACTAAATTACCAAACCTCGTGGTCATTATTCAAAAAAAATTGATTTTTGTTACCAATATTACACTAAATGCTATAAGATATACATATTCTTCCACCCCATTTCCAGGTTACCCCGAAGATGGTGGTAGCAGAAACATGGCGCTCGAGAATTTCGTGCTAGGTCCATTTTATATTAATCAGACTGCTTATCATTAAAAGTTTTTGAAAAATCGTTAACCAAATCAAAATTCAAATTCTCAGACAAAAAAAATCGTCCAACTTCGTCTAATATCAGAAAAAATGTGGTGGATTAAACAACTTTGTTATACTGAATTGACGATAGCGCGGTGTTCAAATGTAATTGTATTGATTTTATTGCGTGATTCAGACTCGACATAATAAGCTATCAAGGCTATTGACCCAGTTAAATTTGCTGACGCCGTCCGAATATTCGATGAAAGGAGCGATTTCGGAACCTGGTGCTGCAAGTTTGAGACTGTGGTGGCCATATGTAATGTCGATAAAATGGCGGCCCTAACGATGCTCTTGAAAGTGTGGGCGTTCGAGCGATTCTCAATATTACCATACAATGAGCAAATGAGTTACGAAGTAGTAAAAACCAAACTAACGGAGGCGTGTAGATCCTACCCGAAAGAAGCGTAAAATTGGGGCGCAAAGTTGTCATCGTAGATCTCTGGCCGGCGTACCTGTAAATCAAGATCGATAAATCGTTATGGGTGTATCAGGTCGTTCAACACTAGTATGCAAAAAATTCTGACGCATGTATTTGGGGTCGAATCTCGCCGTACAGAAAAAAAACACAGACGTCTATTATAACGAAATCACAGTAAACGTTGCAGAAATGCCATTGGATAAGCTATTGGCGATGTTGAGAATTTTTGGATTTGAAGACAAAGATCTAGTCCCTATAGACGATGATCATGTGTTGGGTCTGGTGGTGAAAACAGAAGGAAACGGACAATTACAGTGGAGTATCCCGCCACTACCCGAGCAGATTATTTTGCGTAACGTCTTCGAATGGACCGGTCGATTAGGGGGGGCATTACCAAATCAGCAGTTGGTTACAGCCGGTAAGCAGCATCATTAAATGATTGGCCAGTGACAGTAGATACAATACAGTAGTAGAACCACACATTGCATAAAATAGCGGGGCAGTTGGCGCAACGAATTCAAACAAAAGACTCAGCCAATGGCGAATGGGTAGTCCCGAAAATCGAGAGGGGGCGTGTGTGCTGCGACGAAAGCTCAATTGCGGTCGACTTATGCGTCGAAATAGAGGATGTGGTCGAGGAAGACGCCTTTAACTGCGTCAAAAAAACGACAACAATTATATTAATTTGGCCGAGCTGGATGCAGCGAACAGAGCACTCAAGGAAGCAGTCAAATGGGGAATCCGGGACCTGGAACTTCTAACCGATTCTGGAACCGTCAGCAAGTGGCTCTCGTCAATGCTGTCGGGATGCGAACCGATTAGATCTCAGATGATCAGTGAAGTTTTAATCAGAAGAGTCGGTCTATTCAAACAAGTCCTCAATGAAGAAAAAATGAGCGTCACCGAAACACTTGTCCGATCAATGCAAAATAAAGCGGATGCGCTGACCCGAGTCCCTAACCACTGGTGAACATTACTCAAAAGCCCATCAGTGGCAGCGTCAGTAACAGTTGGGAGCCAGCAGAAAGCTGTCCATTACATTTCTAATTCATTGAAATATAACCACTCAAGGACTTTTTAATTTAATTTTTCAAATGGTATTGTATCAGGATATAAAATAAATTTTAAAGTTTCTTCAAATTATTTGAACTGTGTAAATACTTTAGAAAATTCCTGAACCAGGGATTGAATTACCATTGAAAATTCTTTCGTTAATGACTCTTTATTTGGCTTTTTGTGACATTCACTTTCAGAAAAAAAATAGTTTTTGAAATTTGATAACTAGCAGCAGGGATTTTTGATTCAGTTCCAATATATTTCATTAAAGAAGTAGTTTGAGCATTTTTATTTTTAAAGGCACGTGAAATATATTTCTATTGCTTTTCTGCACTTAGATGGAGAAGAAATTTATGGTTTGTTTCATAATGCCGCTTTACTGAAGATGTTCTACAGAATACAGTTTTTGGACATAAAATTCAAATTGCTTTACTGTCCTTTTCAATCATACAGTATCTATCTGTCCACCAAGCTTGAAATTCTCTGCTACTATATGTTTCGGATAATTTCGATTTTTCAATGACCTAGCCGTAATAAGAAATTCTAAAAGAAGTCACTGAAGTTTCAAAGAGGACGGTTTCCTAAAAATGACTAATTCAGTATGTTGTCTGATTCGTGTGCTGCGACGGCTACAACATGCAATAACATTAGAAGACAAAACTGGATATGCAAAAAAATTATATAACGCGAATGTTTATATACTTCGAGAGAATTCATGCGATATTTTAATAATAAAATGGATAATTTGACGGTTCTAGTTAACATAATAAGATAGGTATTCAGTAATACAAATTTATACCACAAATTATATTAGGTTGGGGAAAAAGTAATCCATTATTTTAATCCATTATTTTAATTCATTATTTTTCGATCAAACAATTTCAAATTTATGCTCTTTGTCACATTTCACAGTAATTTCACAAAAATATTTTGCTTTTTTTATTCAGTTCTGAGTTACAGGGTGTTAAAAATCGAAGTCAACAAAGAAAAAATTCGGTACATTTTACAATTTTTATTCGATAAAGGCGAAAATGCAAGTCAGTCGGCTGTTATTGTGAATGGTATTTATAGTGCCAATACTGTAACAGCTAATTACACGTAATTTTGGTTTCGTCGATTCCGTTGAGGCATTTTTGATGTTAAAGATTCACCTCGCACAGGCAGGCCTATCGTTGAAAATGTCGATAAAATCTCGGCAATGATCGAAGTTGACCGGCATGTTAGTAGTCGTAGCATCGCACAGGAGCTGAAGATCGACTACAAAACGGTTTTAAACCATTTGGGCAAAGCAGGATTCAAAAGGAAACTTGATGTTTGGGTTCCACACCAATTAACACCAAAAAACATGATGGATCGAATTTCCATCTGCGAAGCCTTGGCCAAACGAAATGAAATCGACCCATTTCTTTAACGGATGGTTACTGGGGATGAGAAATTGGTCACATACGATAATATTGTACGAAAACGATCGTGGTCAAAGTACGGTGAAGCACCTCAAACGGTCGTCAAACCAGGACTAACGGCCAGGAAGGTTCTACTGTGTATTTGGTGGGACTGGAAAGGAATCATTTATTATGAGTTGCTTCCGTATGGCCAAACACTAAATTCAGATCTATACTGTCAACAACTGGACCGTTTGAAGATAGCAATTGATGAGAAACGACCAGAATTGGCCAACAGAAGAGTGTTGTGTTCCAACACGACAACGCTAGACCACATACGTCTGTAGTGACTCACCAGAAACTCAGGAGCTTGGTTGGGAGGTTTTAATGCATCCACCATATAGTCCGGACCTGGTACCAAGCGATTATTATTATTAGTGGTAGCGTTATTTTTTTGATAAAAATGAATTCAAAATTATTAATTTACACTTAATTTATTAGGTTGAGGAAAAATAAATCTATTATTTTGGCGTGAAATTCAAAACTTTATTTAACATGTTTCGGATTGTCCTCTTGTCCTCTTTTTATCGCATTGGAAAATTTGCTGAGTGATAAGAAATTGGGATCAGTAGAAGATTGTGAAAATTGATTACTACAGTTTTTCGCCAATAAGGACCACGACTTCTACGATAGAGGCATTATGAAGCTACCTTCAAAATGGCAACTAATTATACCACAAAACGGTACATATTTGACTCAAAGAGGACAATTCGAAACATGTTAAATAAAGTTTTAAATTTCACGCCAATATAATGGATTTATTTTTCCCCAACCTAATAAATTAAGTGTACATTAATAATTTTGAATTCATTTTTATCAAAAAAGATAACGTAAAAAAATAATTTTGTTTCGGAGCGTACCATCGAAATTTTCAAACGTGCCATTTGTGGCACACATGCTATTGGTCCACCATCCCTGATCTATACAATTTCAGCAATCATTAAAGAATCCTCAACGAAAACGAATAGTTACTGTTATTTTGTCCACAACTATTTTTGCCAAAGAGTGATCTATTGAGAAAATAGAAGATTCCAGTTTATTACTCGTGTTATAAAAAGATTCATTATTTTGTCAATTCAATCCAATTATTCAAGTAATTATTTTTGATTTATAGTTTATTATCCGTGTGGTGTTACTTTCGTGTATTTTTTCCGGTGATTATCTATATGTTTATTCTGTTGCTACTTGGTTCTTTAATGAGTATAAATTTTGTAATTATTATGTCTAATATTTATATATTTAATTCATATTTTGCTATTTAATTTTAAAAGTTAAAAGTCGGCTCACTGACGAAACCGACCACTGCTCGTCAGTTAGGTTACTTTTGCCGCAATGATTCATAAAAATAGTTTTAAATCATTCATGAAAATAGTTTTGTATCAAGATTACTTGTACACAGCAATCGTAATCTATTCAGATATATGAAAATCATTTGCGATGAAAAATATGAAAAATGCTGCAGAATTGAAACAGAATTGAGAAGGTTTCTTGAAAGATTAAAGCCAATATTTTCTGTAAATATGCCTTTTTGGAAGTGTTCGGACACTTCGTCACGTGACACTTTATCACTTAGATTTGATCCCTTAGTCACTTTATCACTTGGACACTTTATCACCTTGACATTTTATCACTTGACACTTTGTTACTTAGACATTTTATCACTTTGAAACTTTATCACTTATTTTTAGACCCTTTATCACTTGTAATTTCTAATAAAAATAAATTATTAAAAAATTGAAAAATTGAAGCTTTTATAAACATTGAAATATTTTAGACTACAGAAATAAAATGATTTTGAAATATAATTAAAGAACAATAATGCTTATTAAATATATATTTAATAATCAAATGTTTGACAAATGAGCAATGCAGCATAAGTAGATTAGAATTAGATTTCTGGATAAATTGCTTGCTTTGTTCTTGTTAAAGTTATTTTAAGTGATTTCTTTTTAGGCAATGCCAATAGATCACCTGCTTCTAGTTTTTTATTGGGTGTACAACTAATTAATTTCGTTTTTTTTTGTTAAAAAAACCATTTCTTTAAGTATAAAAGTGATAACAAATACGAAATTAATTAGTTGTACACCTAATACTTTCGAAACATATAACATCAGTGGTAGTTACTGAAAGATCCAATATTCTGTTCTTCATCTCTTCAACAGTATTTTTGGTCACATTATTTTATTTGTTAACCTATGGTTACGATCTGGATCAATAGCATTCATTACATGAGCGTCTAATGTTTTAATAGTGACTGGACACTTCAATGATTTATATAGCTTGCACCTCCATTGAATATAACCGTTTCTATATTCTCTGTGCTTCAAAAATTCATATATCCCATATATGACTGTAGATTTTTTTGGTTGTTTTTCCCTACGTGATAGTTTTATCACACATAATGCGAGAAAAAGTTATTAACATTTGACACAAAAAATATTTTTATAAAAAAATATAAGTGATAAAGTGTCCAAAATAAGTGATAAAATGTCAAAATGATAAAATGTCCAAGTGATAAAGTGACTAAGTGTCCCAAAATCCTTCTTGGAACTATTACATCGCTAAAAGAAGTATTTGAACCAAAATATGTTTTATATTGAAAAATAAAACCTATATACAATTTTTATTTTTATGTTTAAATACACAGTTTGTGTTGGTTAACTTTAGCACTTAGTACGGGTAATTATCGAATGCAACACTATTAATATTTTAAGTTCTTGTAATAACTTTTGTTTGAATGGTCTTTCTTCCAGGTCGATAATTTATCTTTAAAATCACATTTCAATTCTTAGAAACATTGGTATGATTTCTGTGGTTAAAGATGTTTAATTTATTTGTTAGTTTTGATTGGAGAATATACGTGATGTGATTTTAAACGGTTTCATTTTAAACAAAAATATCGCGGATATAAAATGTTTAAAAAGCTTAATTAAAATTAGTATTGTTACTTACAATAAAGTAAAGGTAATATATTAATTAGAAAAATGCAATATAAAAACAAATAATAATAAATAAAACTGTTTGCATTCAATATTGAAAACAAAAACATATTTTATAAACCCATTTTTATTTATCAAAAACGTTTAATGCTTCAATATTTTATTATTAATCGTTCAAATAAAAATTGCTTGCAACACCCTTCCAATAATTTAAAAGTAATGCATTACTGTAACTCGCTACTATCCTGTATAATCTTTGTGCATTGTCCCTGTATTTTTTCCTTCCTAAAAGTGGCCCTTGTCCAACAATATACTGGTTAATCTAAAATTCATTAAGGCTTTGTTCGTGCCTCAGTACATCAATGAAACGCAAAATATTTGGATGATTTGAAATCCAAAGCTCGTTAAATGATCGATGCCAACCTTCAACCCAATTGTTAGTTTTTGGAAATCCTTGCATCAGTGAATTATAGCGATTCCATAAACTATGTATAAATAGTGAACTTTTACGCCTATTCCTCATTTGCGATCGACCAATCCAAGTATCTTCAAAATAAAATATTATCGGATTTAATAAAACTTAATTTTAAGAGTAATATTCCGACCCACATAATGTTTCAAATGTCATAATGACATGGTTTTCAGGTACAAAGGCAATGGATGCCAACATACGTACATGTGATGAAAATATTTTATTGATCTTGTATTCGTGTAAAGTTTGTGGACAATTTTGATTACATCTCTACAAACATTGTGTGAAATGAAAAAAAACCACGTATTTTTCCAAAGAAAATGTTTAACCAAAGGCATTAATAGCACTCATTTCATAATCACACATAATAGATCTTGGACATAAATTCTGTCTCAAAGTTATCGAGAAAAAATTTATTCTGACATTTTGGACACACATTTTAATTCGCGATATTTTTGTTCGCGACATTTTAACGTGCACGATTTAAAACACTTTTTATCTCAAGATGTGTAGTTTGTAATCATTTATTTATCTTAGTCATTTGCTCTAAACATATAAAATTAATTTAAATTAATATCAATATTATTTAATTTTACATGTTTTCCTAAAATAATTTTAAAAGGAAACATTATTTTATTTCATCAACTTTATCTCTCAGATCAATGACATTTTTGGATAACTAAATTAGATCAATTACTTTTTGATCTGTTGACATAGATTAATTTAATTAATATCTGGGATAATTAGCCCATCCGAGTTAATTAATAGAAGACATTTTAATATTCCCGGTCCTCGACAAAATAATAAAGATCATGAAAACTATAAATTAACATGTAACTACGTATAACTTAATACTTGATGTGCAACAAATGTAGCTGCTTCTGAAGCAACTAATTTAGCCATAGCTGCATCTTTAGAATATGGTTCACCTTTATCCAGCTTTCTAGCAGCTCTCCATGTTAATAAACGAGCTGACTCTAATCGAGTAGCCATATCAGCTAACTTTATTTGGATCGTTTGGAATTTGCCAATAGGTTGTGAGAAACAATGTCTCTTGGTTGCATAATCTACTGCACATTCAAGAGCGGCCTAATAATTAAATTTGAATTGAAAAGAAATCTCGGCACATATTTATATAAAATTTTCTTTCAATCCAATTTTTATATATTCAATCATAATTCAGTGACCAAAGTAGTACAGAAGTCGCTTGAAATACAACAAATTTTTATAACACTGTCTCATGTCATGAGTCATAAAATTTTTGGTTACAGTTACATTGACTAATTACGGAAGTTGTGACTAAATACTTTGTAAGATATAAACTTGTCAGTTTTTGTGACTCTGTGTTTTACAAATAGTGGCACGAGTGACCAGACAGAGAATGGTTTTATATGTTAAAGTAGCCGTCAAATGCTATCAATTTAAAAAATGGCGGATAAAAAAATCTTTTTTTGATATAAAAATGTTTCTCAAATTGTTTTGCATGACAGTCCAGTTGCTTGGTTGGAAGAATATTTAATGACTAGAAAAAGACCCGTCATATATGACGGAAGAGCTGAATTTTCTTCTTTGAAAGTTTCTTTTTTAATTTTAAAATCGTAATTATACTAAAATAAGTATATTTTATGCATGTGTTAGATACTATTTTAAGTCTGCAATCGTTCAATCATATTATTCATATATAGCAGTTCCGCAGACGCTGCTTATTTTTGTCTTGTAATTTCATATTAGCCGGTGTTATTATGCATTGATTAAAAAATTAATTCACACAAAAGCAAGAAAAAAAATTGATCACAGTAAACTTTGAGCGTTACGCAGATGAAACTCTGAGCTTATATATATAAATACATATATATATATATATATATATATATATATATATATATATAT
>MQRK01249242.1:3114-19375 GCA_001938485.1 Girardia tigrina
GAAAACTATAAAATATTAAATATTTATTTATAAATAAAAATATTTTTAATAAACAATTTTAAATAAATTTTGAAATAAATTTTGAAAATAAATTTTAAATAATTTTTGAAATAAATTTTGGTGTTAAAAAATGATCTCGAATTTCGATGTTGCAACCACCTCTCACAATCGTATTTAGAGTCATCACAACTCTCGGAAGATCTTCCACCGTTTGACATCGCTATAATTGGTTTTTTAATTTCTATTTTTAATCATGATTATTCGAACAATTTTTCTAAATATTTTTAAATATTTAATTTCTAAAAATAATAATTTAAACCATTTCTTAATCAAAACTCAAAATAATAAAAATGTTATGAAATTGATAAAATGAATTTAATTTAAATTTTATTAAAATTTAATTATAGTTTTTCTTTGCTTAAAAATATATTAAACTTGATTTAACAACTATTATTTTGTCTCAGTAAAAATATAAAACTCTCAGTATTTAAAAAATAGATTTCTCAGAATTGTTGGTACCAGTGAGTTTTTCCTTCTCGTCAGCCTCGGGTCTATTCATTACACCGGCACCGATGCAGGCGAAGGAAAAGCTCCCAGAACCTAAAGAACTAAAATATTATAATTATAATTTATAATTAATTAATTAAAAAAGAGAAACTTTTAATTGGTTTTGACCCTTGGATCCTGTCGATTTGAATATTTTCTTGTGAGAATTTGATGGCCTGATTTGTTGACGTGGGTTTCATCGGAATATTGGCCATCTCCGGGTTGTTTCTATCTGAGGACTGTTGACTTAGTGATTGATGATTGATGGTTGACTGTGAGAATTGTCTGCTTGCTGGTTCTGTGAGTTTTTGTGACGAAAGATTTGTTTAAATTCATCCGAATTTTTGCACTTGATCAGACTTTTTCTTTGAATAAATTTTATTTAAAAAAGTTGTTTTGTACTTAGGTGATTTTGAGATTTTATTTCCTTTTTTTTGAAGTTGATGGAGGTTGGGGAACATCCTCAAGGCTGCCGATCTGTCGATAGATAAATGTAAGGGCTTATAGTTCCTGCCGAGACTATTGACGATTAGGTATGGAATATGAACAGATTGTGAGGTAATTTGATGACTGCTGATCTGTTAATAGATTAACGACAGGTGCTTATAATGCCTGCCGAGACTATTGACGATCTGGAAGTTTGAGAAAGTCCTTGCCAAGTTTCATTTCTAGGAGAGAATTCGTTTCTCTCAGCCTCCATCAATTATTTTTTTGTTTTTGTTTTTGTTTTTTTTATTTTTATTTTTTTATTTGTAATCTACTCATCGTCCTTATTCAGCATGAATAGAAAACATAACGAAAGCAAAGAGCAACAAAGAGAACTGCTGTTGGAGTTGCAAAAATGGAAAGGAGAATGTGCCAATCTGAATGACGAATTGACGAAGAGGGCAACCAAATTTGAGGACTACAGAAAGCATTCAGGTCCTCTATCAATTTATAAACTGGTTGTGGACAAATATTTGTTAGGACAACAAAAAATAAAGTCCTTGCAAAACGAGGTCACCGAGATGAGAATTCAGCAAAATATGTCCAGCTACTACAAGAAGGTGATCGAAAAGGTCTCAGAAGAGCAACCGGAAATAATTCTAGAAACAGCAAGCAAGATTGGATCAAATATGGAAAAAAAACATCTGGTGACGAATTCAAACATTTATGGGTAAATTATGAAAGAGGATATGGCATCATTTTCCTCTGGGGTGCTCAGCAGATCTCAGAAGTGGCGTGAGCAGAAGAAGCGAAAGGCTCAAATGTTTCAACAGGCCAAAAATGAGCTGCAAGCTGTTTTTAAAACAAGTCGTATTGAGTTTGACGTCCAAGATGGAAAGACGGTAATCAGAAATGACGCTAGTCAAAGAGAGTCTTCTGATTTTGATACCTCACATCAAATATCGTTGTTTTTCCAACAAACAATTTCCAAGAGAATAGAGAACAACAAGAGTGACTGGACTTTGAGTCAAAACTTGAAATTCAGAAGGAGAATCATGACCGCCTACAGTTCCGCTCTATCACAACTTGAAAAGGTGAAGAGGTTGTCAATCTATCAGATTTGGATGATTAGGGACGATGGGTGGATTGCCTCTGATTAGCATTTTCTTTTGTTATATTTTAAAAAAACAATGTCAACATATAATATGTTCATGTTCTTTTAACTTTTATCTCTGATATGAAAATGATAAACTCATAATAAGAAATATAATAATCAAATAAAAAAAACATGTTGAGGAAGAAATAAGATAATCATTAATTAAACAGAAGTAGCATAAGCTAACTTTCATAGACTTAATATATTTAAATATAATGTAGAACCCAATAGGTACTTCATCAACTTCCCTGGAGAGATAAAAAGGGCCAGATGGGGTTGATTGGGTACGATATGGATCTCTAAGTTAGAGACACTTAGCGAAGAGACATATATAAATAATATGTTGGGTCAAAATAAACTCAGATGCTAAAACATACCATGAAACAAATAAATTTAATTAATAAAATTAAAATATAAAATCCAACACTAATAATATCACTCCCAACAGAATTTTAAATTAAATTCTAAGTATTTTAAAAAAAAACTAGTAAAAATATTTTTAAACTCTGTATAAACATCAATCGAAAATATATATTCATCAGTTACTCGACTCATATATGCAAAAATGTATACATACGTTCCTAGTAACGAAAGGGTTAAACATCACTGAGCATTATTCTGAACAAAATCACTATTTGTATTATTCGTTCCTCGAAAACAGCGAAGTTCCAATCAAAATACAAATCTTACTTTTACATTCCGCACATTGTAGTTTATACGGTAAAAGAGGTGAATTGATTTTTTAAAATACTGAGAAATCAATTTAAAAATACTGGGAGTTTTTTTTACTGAAAATAAAAATACAAGCCACTTAATATTAATTATTGATTTAAAAATATAATCTTATCAAATTATTATTTTAATTATGTTCGAATAGTCAATTACTGTAAATATAAAAAAATACCAATTTCTATCTGGACTGGAGAATATCCATTCTAAGTTCAGCATATTCAAATCAACATACAGTGCCAATACACTTTCACATTCATACAAAAAATTAAATATTCCTCACATGCCCCTCGTATTAAAGAGCTTTAGCCATTCTAAATTTCTGATTAAAATCCTGCCGTCATCTAGTTGTATCTCACAAGCACTTTCTTGTCTTTGTTTTATAATTTTAGCTGGTTCAATAAAACTATAATAATATTTTGTTAGCTCATCTTATTTGGTTTGTTTCAATTGTATTTTAATTTTCTTTTGCACCACTTTTTCCTTTTGTGGTGTTTTTCTACTAATGTCTAAGTTATGTCACGAAGATTATCTCAGTTGGGGATATTCCAGTTGTTGCTTGAATTGTACCATTTAACATAAGTTCTATTTCTACCAACATTTCTACCCAATCTCTATGCATTTCATCCTTCAACCGTATATTTATGGCGTCTCTAATTGTTCTGAATTGTCTTTCTATGATCTCGCTAGTGTTGTGGTGATAAGTATTTGAATACACTATATTCGTCGTTTCTTTAAATCGTATCTTTCCCCGGTTGTCCGAATTTCCATTTTTTTATCTAATAGTACCTTTTGTGTAGTCTTCTTCTGGTGTGCCACTGCGATCAAGCTAATGTACCTACTAAATTGATCCATTATTGCCAAAATGTAATGGTATCCGCAAAATTCATGTAAATGTTTTTAAATGGTTCGTCGGCAGATAGTTTAATGTACCTCTCTTTTGTCTTTGCTATCTTAATGGTCGAAAAATTAATAGCTCACAAGTGGAACAAAGAATAACTCGCAACATTTTTTTAGTCCATTGTGTGAAGAATGCTGAGAGAAAAAAAGGAATTAAAATTGCGAGATGCCACATCGACGGAAGATATTAAAAATGTGATCACAAAAATGGAGTATATTTTGGAGGACAATGAAATTACTGCAGTTCAAAGAAAAGAAACTTTTGCGGATGTTATACGGAAGAAAAGAAATTTTCAGAACAATCAAGTTAATTATCAATCAAATCTACGACAAAATTTTGAAAAAAAGAGATGTTATCTGTTACCAATGTCAAGAGAAAGGACATATTAAAAGAAATTGTCCACAAGTAAATAAATAAATTTCTTATGCATGTAGTGAAGACAGACACATAAAAAGAGATTGTCCGTATATTTCATGCTCTTTCTGCAAAAAAGGGGGACATCTTCGATATCAGTGTTTCGAAATGAGACAGAGAAGTCCGAATTTCAGAGATAAAAGAAAAGAAAGAAACGTTGCAGCTATCTACCAAGATCGGATGTCAACGGGTGATGAAGCAAGTGGAGACGAATTACTACAAGAACACCCAAAGGATCAGGCTTCGACATTTGGAGAGGTGATCGGAGCCATACACTAGACAGACGTAAGAGTATTCTTGAACCAAATGTAAATAATATTTGTAAAAATAATACTTTTGTTGATAATTGTAGTCCGAGTTTTCTCCCACTCCTGCACTTCTCAATATTTTTTTCACAAAATCTATTTGACAATAGTTTCGAAAACAGAATCCAATTCATTACCTCTTATTTTAAAGTAAAATATTAATCGATCATTCCAGCATTATCGTCATTCGATTCGTTCCGTCTTCTGCAGCGAGTGCACTTGTGTCGAAAGTAACTATCTTATTAACAGTAGATTTCGTACGTATTGTTCTATTGTTTGTAATTAAAAGTTACTTATTACGGAAACGAGCTAATGGGTCAAAAATCATCACTAGCTCGTCTACGCAATCTCGTAATTTAATACAATAAAATAAAAGAGATGTACCAACTATAAAAATTATAATTATACACAATAATTAACAGACAGAAGTAAAAGTAAGTTAATTAATGAATCATCAAGGAGATGGGATCACGAAAGAAAGACAAATATCACTGAGTTTGGTTCAATAAGAAAAAAAACAGTTGCAATTACTTTCGAAGTTCAATTTCAAAAAGAATCTTTGATCAGTCGTCGACGAATTCAGGAAAATATGTCAAGAATGTTGAATTGAATGTAATGATATGGGGATACTTCTTCTCGACTTCGGGCAAGAATTAATTCTTTTTTTGTGGATCTTCTTTGTCTGGTTCTGCGCTAACTCCAAACGAGTAGATTCAAAAATTTCGGAATGTTCCCGAGCTCAGAGTGTGATCACGCAAATTAAGAATCACACCGAAGATCGCGAGCGGGGAGTTTATTTGGCAATCAGAAATTGCTTTTCATTGCCAACTGGCTTTGAATTCATAATTCGATATCGAAATAATTCTGATCGATTTTATCGATCATTTTTTTCATAATATTGCTATAGGCAATATTTAATATTATTAATTTGGATTGAACCATTATATGGATAAATAAATATAGATTAATATTACTCCAAAAAACAAATTGCGATGGTTCTTGTGTTTTTTATTATATTTTATAATAAACCATTATAAAGATAATCTTTATAAATTTTTGTCCATTATCATATCCTCATTATATATAAACATTCCGTAGCCAGGATTAAAAATCATTTCTACAATTAATTGAAAAAAATCTTTGCTAACACCACCTTCATCGATGGTTTCTTCATTCTTACATTCAATAAAAAGTGTTCTTTAAATTTCTTTCATGGTGTTCCAACCCATTGAGTGTATCGTTTACTAAATTTTCTCTGTCGATAAGCAATTTGAATGGATTCAAAATACTGGTAATGTTTTTTTGTGGTATTCTTTTTTCATTCTGATTCTATTATCGTGAAATAATAAAATAACTTTTGTGTGAGTATTCAAAAAAAATATTTGAAAGTTTTGTAATACCGCTAAAGATAAATGAAGAATCAATTGATATAATTACAGGACACTTAAGATAACACACACACTGACGCGCACATTAGAGAACACAAGTACATACTCATGCACACACCCTCACACTGACGAAAACAAAAGTGATCGAATAGTCGTCCTTAATAGTGTTAGATAGTACCAAACAAAAAAAACAAAAGTTCTGTAAACAGGGTACACTCCTGATTCGAAATTCACAATAGTGCAGAGAAGAATCAAAGTCCGCAACATTACTTATTATCGACTGTTGTTTTTTTTATTCATACGAAACTAGACTAAACCAATTACATCGAGTCATTTGGTTTATCTAGTTGATTTGATTATTATTTTTTTAATAAAAATATTGGATTGTAAAAATTACCTTGTGAGAAGTGCTTGCAACCTCAATATCAGGATTCATTTTTTTAAACACCAAAATTTATTTATATAGCAATTCACATCTTTAAAATAAATTTTCCTGTTAATTTAATTATCTCGACCAAAATTAATCTATTAAATTCTTTTCGATTTAATTTTTAAAATCCTGAAAATTTATTTCAAAAATTATTTAAACTTTTTCTTATTTAACTTTTTTTTATTTAAAATTTATTTCAATGTTTTTTTTTAAAAATTGCTTATTAAAAATATTTTTATTTATAAATAAATATTTAATATTTTTGTTTTCTTGACATTTTTAATTTTAAGATATTTAATAGTTACATTAAAAGATATTTTTTATTTTTAAATAGATATTTTATTTTTTATGATTTTCTTTTATTATATCATTTTTTAATTTTTTTGAAATATTTAAAAACACATTAAAAATATTTTATTTTTAAAAAGGTTTTTGATTTTTTAATAGTTGTTTTATTATATCATTTTTAATTTTAAAATATTGANTAAGCATATTAACATAAAAATATTTTACCCTTTAAATTAAAAAATAATAAATTATTCAGGCGAGATAAAAATTTAAATTAACCCCTCATAACCTAATCCACTATTTTTACAATAATTATTGTAATATAAATAATGAAATTTACTCATTAAATGAATTTAGAGATGTTAATTATGTTTCACATAGACCCAAATATATAATAATTATATTTCAAAGATAGGCCCAGTTTGAATGTTAGTTGTGCGAGTATTAAGGTTGACTGTCTATAAGATACAGGTGCACGTATAAGTGTTTTAGATAAAAGTATTTTCGATAAACTTAAAGGAGTTAAATTACAGAAATCAGAAGATAAACTATTGTGTGCCAATGATAATACATTAGAAACCTGAGGAATAGTTGATATTAAAGTGAAAATAGGATTAGAAGAAAATAGTGTTAGATTTTTTTGTAGCAAATAAAGTATCACCGAAAGTAATTGCCGGGATGATTTTTTTAAAGATATTTGGAATTAGATGGACATGGAAGCAGATTAAAGTTGATAAAAGAAATTCAGATTTTTAAAATAAAGAAAGCAGTTATATATGCAATATTGACGCGACTTTGGGTAAACCTATAACAGAAATTGACAGATTTAATCATACAATTAAAATAACGGGTATATCAGTGAAGTCACCATTAGGTAAAATAATCCAGAGGCACCAGGATATTTTTATGGCACATCAATGGTATATATGGTGCACTAAATTGATTAAAAATAAAATTTTAACTACTGGTGGCCCTATCATGCTTAAATCGAGAGGACAGCCACTACATTTAGAAGGCAAGATAGACGAAGCTGTCAAAAACTTAGAACGAGGCGGAATAATTTGTAGGTGTAATTCGGCGTGGAACACACCCATGGTATGCGTATTAAAAAAAAAGATAAAAAAGATATCAGGCTGTGTTTGGATTTCCGGAAACTCAATGATATAACAGAAAGACCTGTATTCCCAATACCGAATATCGAAGATATGTTAGATACTCTCAATGGTGAAAAATATTTCAGCACTATATATCTTGGAAATGCATACTACCAAGTGGAACTCGACAAAGAGTCTCAGCAAAAGACAGCATTCTCCACAAGATCGGAACAATTTTGTTTTATTCTGATGCCTTTTGGGATCGCGACAGCCCCGTCAACATTCCAAAAACTGATGACGATGGTACTTGGTGAACTTAATTGGAAAGAAGCGACAGTATACCTATATGATATATTAATCTTTTCGGATACTATCGAAGAACACTTACGTAGAATAGATAAAAATTTTTACAAGATTAAGATGGCTGGATTACAAATAAATCCAGAAAAATGTAATTTTCTGAAAGAGGAAACAAAATTTTAGGCCATATAATAAATTCTCAGGGTATCTTAACAGACCAAAATTGATACGATTGTTAATTTTGAGCGACCGAAGTGTGTTAAAAATTTAAGAAGTTTTTTACGGTTATGTAACTATTATAGGAAGTTTATTAAAGACTACTCCAAATACTCCAAGAGTTTAGAAAGCCTGTGTGGACAGAATAAAGAGAAATTATTGTGGACAGAAACATGGGACACCTCCTTCCAGAAAATGAAGTATGCACTTTCAAAAACTCCTGTGTTATCTTATCCGGATTTCAACAAACAATTCATATTGAATACGGACGCGAGTTTCGACTACATAGGAGCAGTTTTGTCTCAGAAAGACAACGATGGACATGAGAGAGTGATAGCCTATGGATCACACTCAATGAGCAAACATGAAATAGAGTATTGTATTACACTAAATGAATTGTTGGCCATTTACTACTTTACCCAACATTTTAAGTATTATTTATATGGGAAGAGATTCAGGTTAAGAACAGATCATAAAGAACTTACATTTATGATGACGACAAAAAAACCAATCATGCCACAGTTCCAAAAGTGGATTAATTTTCTGAGCAGTTTAGACATGGACCTACAGTACCGGAAGGGTATCCATCACAACAATGCGGATTTTTTGTCACAAATAAACTGTGAATATTGCGTCGAATGCCAAATGAAACATAAAGATGCTAAACGAGGAAAATTGAAGACAAAAATCCTGACTCTTATGACAAAATAAATCGGACAAAAATGGAAATGTAACAATGAAGAAAAAAAGAGATAACTAAAACGCTACAAATAGATCATTCAAAAATTTAAGATTGAAAATGGAATAATTCTAACAAAAGAAGGTAGAATATGAATTCCAGAAGAAATAAGCGCAGATTTTATTATTGAAATACACAAGCTGTTATGTCACGCAGGAAGTAAAAAGTTTATGACTACATAAAAGCTATTTTCAATATGAATAAGATGAGTGAAAACACAAAACAGATCACCGAAGTGTGTGAAATATATCAAAAACGAAAAACTATGACAAGATCGAAAGAAATAACGCTAAAACAAAGTGCAGAAGTTACATTTGAAAATATATTTTTAGATTTTTGTACACCTTTCAAACAGGTGTATCAACGGAAAAAAATACATATTGACGATTATCGACCAATTTAGCCGATACATACCTTTAGATGACGTAGCTAAATAGGATGAACAGACAATAACAAACGTATTGTTTAGAAAATGGATTTTAAAATTTGGTGCACCTCGTACCATACATTTAGATTGTGGTAAGGCGTTTCAATCGAAGATGATGAAACAACTGTCAGAGCGTTACAAAATCAATTTACAATTCTCGAGTCCACACCATCATAGCACTAATGGGTTGATAGAAAGGCAGTTTAGAACTGTTCGGGATTACATAACGACGTCAATTAACGATAAACGGGGGAAAACTTGGGTAGATATTTTACCGGAAATCGAATTTACCTTAAACGCTGCTGTTCAAAAATCTATTGGAATGAGCCCTACAGACGTTGTTTTTGGATTTAGAATTAATAGACAATCGAATGAAACGAATAAAATAATAAAAGACAGAGAGGAAATTTTAGAGACAGTTAAGAACAACCAAAAGAAAATTCGATACAATAACGATAGAACTTGTCAAAGAGAATTCCATGTGGGGGAATATGTATTAAGCAAAGTGGAAGGAAATTCTACAAAAGATGCTAATCGATACGAGGAACCTTTGAAAATCCTACAAAAAAGACACGATAGAAGTTATATATTGGAAGGGGAAAACGGTAAAAATGTTATAAGAAATATAGCTTGGCTGAAGCCTTTTAAAGGAGGGGGATGTGAGATTTAATTAATAACTTAATAATAATTTGTAAATAAACTAAATTAAATTAAAAATAATAATGGTTCCAGAATACTTTTAATAAAACTCTCTATTTAGAATTTAGATAAATTAAAATATGTCATTAAATATGACATATTTTAAGGTTGTTTAAAAAATCAAAAATAATAGGCGAGAATTTAATTTTGGAATAAATAAATTTTAGAGCAGTATTTTCGTTATTCCTAACAATAATATTTTGAAAATAGAATGTAAAATCGCAATTTGTTAAATTTAACAACTTTTAAATTACCCCTTTTATATAAAAAATAAAATTATATTTCGATTAATAATTACGTTTTCCAAAATAAAATTAAAATTGCATTTTCATTTATGTCAATTTAATTGTTTTACAATTATATTTTGATTCCAATTAAAATTTCCAAAAGAAAATTATAATTAAATTTTTAATTTACTTTGATTTAATCGTGTAAAATAAAAGTTACAAAAATAGTTTAGTTGATTTTCATTTAGCAAATAAAATATTAAACTTTATATTAATTTTGATTTTATTTCAATTAAATATTTTCATCAAATTTGAAATTAACTTTTTTTACTTTATAATAAATATTTACATAAATCTTTTAATAACCCTACCGTAAAATTTATTTTATTTCTTATTTAAATTAATTTTTACGTTAAATTTCTGAAAATCTTATTTTAACATATCTATAACATTATTTTACGAAATATAATTGTTTATTTAATAATTTGATAAGATTCAAAATTTTTATATTTTATGAACGCACCCAACATCCCCCCCCGTTTTTGAAATTTTTGAATTTTTCCACATTCCTTATTATTTGTTTATCATTTTCATCTTTGAGTCTATAACTCCTCTCATGAATCTGTTCAATGATTTCATAAGGTCCTTTAAATCTGTCGTCGCCTTTCTTTCTTATTTTTTTCATAATCCAAACCTTATCACCCACTTTATAAGTTGCTCGCGTTCCTGTTTCCACCAGCATGTTCTTCTCTTTTATCTTTTGTCTTAAGTTCTCTTTGTCCATTTTACTGTCACTGTACCATTGTTGTCTGTCTATTTTCATCCCAAATACTACTTGTGCTGGGCTACACCCTATCGTTTTCTGTTTTGTAACGTTTATTGCAAATCCTACATCTGGTAATATGTCTGCCCAACTCATGGAGTTTCTCTCTTTAAGGCTTGCTTGGATGAACTCCCGAATAGTTCGAAATTGCACCTTGGGCACTCAAGAAAATATAACGAATAGACGGTATAACATAGGAGAATGGGTGTTAAAAAAAGAAAGAAAATTGTAATAAAATGGAAGAGAGATATGAAGGTCCATATTAAATTATAGAAATATTGCATCCTAGAAGTTATCGATTAAAAAGCAAATATGGGAAAAGTATAATAAAGAATATAGAATGGATACGGGATTTTAAAAGGGGGATGTAAGGATGTGTGAATTATTATTATTATAGTTGTTGATTATTATTGAGATTATTATTATAAACATATTATTATCATTATTAGATGTATGTGGAAAGTATGTGTGATTATGAAGTATAAAATTGAGTAACAGGATTGAGAGTTTGATGATATAATGTATGCATGTAATAGTGTGCGGTGTCAATAATGTGATGCTAACCCAACAGATCTCCCTAATCCAGTTGTCACGACCCAATTGTTCATAATAGTTTTAAGTTCTCAGAGCCCCCAGTGGCTATTAGGGGTCAGCCACAACCCGATTTCAACTTATACTATCTTACAAACTGCTTTAATACTTATTTAATTACTAAGTTCATTTATGGGTCGGGCGCCTCTTCTTGCTCGACATCTGCCTGGCAGTGTCAAGTCCGAAGGGCCTGCGGGTTCAAATAAAGATGGGATGGGCTATGGGCCCCCTACCTAGCGGAGTGTCGATCGGGGATGATTTATACTCTATCTCTGTGTAATATGCGACTTAAGGTACTGTTGTGTATAATATAAAACTCGTTACACTGTTGTGTGTCTATGTTTCAGAAACTTGAGGCAATGTTACGTCTACCTGTAAACTTGCTGCACTGTTATGTATCTCTGTTTTAGAAACTTAAGGCAATGTATTCTGCCGTGTAGGATCAGACTTGCGGCATGGTTATTTGTAGTAATGTTTCACCCTCGAGGGTTTCACTTGTCAGAATGTCAACATGTGTCGTTGTTGCTGCTTAACATCACTATCTTTCAGTATATCGACAAACAGCTCTTAAAAATCAGGATTTTAATTCTCAATAGGTACAATTAAACTAAAATTTACCGCGATATTATTGAAAATAAAATTATCGAAATAACGTATTTTAGCGGGATAGTTATATTTCTCCCTTATTTTCAATTTAACAATAGTTCGTATTAACATCGTTTAAAAATATTAATAAACTAATTTCAATTATTTTGTTTTGTTTCACTTCATCAAGTGTACGTGAAATACAGTTTGAAAAATTCTATTTGTAAATCCAAATTTTCTTAATAAAATTTATCGTATTCGAGTTCCTTAAAACCTTTAAATTAATATATTATTCATTCGATAAATTCAACAATTCCCTATTCTCAAATTCGGAAACAAATAAAATTTGCTTTATCGATAAATCCATGCTTTCCTTATTTATAAAATAAAACTATAACGTTAACCTAATCAATGTTTTTCCCTTAGTATTAGTACGAGAAAGAGAATTTTTTATTATCATTTCACCTGATTCCCTCGTCTTAAATCATATTATAATCTCGATAAAATTCTAACAGTACTCCTAGCATAGTTAGCGGTAGAACTTTCGATAGAAATTTCTTTCGATTTTCGATAAAATTCTCTAAGATTTTCAATAAAATTTTCGACGCCATTTATATAATAGAACTCCTGTAAAATTCCTATTAAACTTCAGATAAAATTTTAACAACAAAATTTAACTAATGACATCGTCGAAGGAGTTTTCAATGATTCGGTAACGGAATTTAACTAATGAAAATTTAAAAAAAAATCTATCTAACTTTTCAATAAAAATTCAATAATCATCAAAACGTTATGCGCTAAATCGCTCAGTAGTAAATCGTTATTAAATGGATCTTAAGCAGTTTAAATTCCACTTGTTTAGTCAACCTAATCCACTTAACAACGTAGGGTTCGGATTCTAATCGTTAACTCATGTTTCAAGACCACTCTTAATCGGATTCCACCCTGATGATGCCAGAAGATAAAAGTAAAATCTTAATTAACTCTATTATTGTTAACATAGGTCAAATTAATAAAAATTATTATATAAAAAGGAGCTATATTCACAAAGTTATACTTTATCGTTTACTTGCAATAACTGTACTCTATTTTCTAGGCAACATTAGCTTAACTTAAGTAGAATCCGAATTGATAATTATTCATGAAATGAAATCGACTAATTTATTGGTCAAATTAACATAGATAAAACTAGGCGTCTTAGACTTAATGATCAACAATTTTATTCGAGTTGGTAACGTTTTATTTACTATCGTTATTCTATTGACTGATTGCTAGCAACAGAGCTAAACTCATTCAATTTCGTCCTTAAAATAAACAATAAGAAACATATACTTTGTATGCCTTAGTACTATATTTATGGAATGAGAGTAATAATCACTGAAATAATAATGGGATACCAAAATACTTATTACTAAAACAATAAATCACAGCAAAATTAAAAATTATATTTATGACGCAATAGATAAAAGAAACTCGTGCCAATTTTTATTTGGTTTCACTCACTACGTAATTTTCCCCAGAAGGTCGTTCTTATTTAAATTTCGAAATAGGGTTTGAGACACCCTTTGGGCGATGTAAAATGAATGTCCATCCTACAGTAAGTATTGCATTATCTCTGCTGGTGAACTTTAATAAGTTTATTTTCTCATTCAAGACCTACTAATAGCTACATTCAACGCTAAAATTAACGTGCTAAATGAAAACTAAACCCTAGGTTAAAACTAACATAAATTAAATCAACTTTGAATTACTCAAAAAAAAATAAAGGAAAATAGAATTCCGGTTCACAAAACTATATTTTTTGCTTGTTTAACAAATTTGGTTAACGATTCCCGCCCTGCGCGGTCAGGCTATGGGGTTCGCTTGTCTCAAACATCTCGCTCAGCGTTATTGACCTTACGTTGATAATAACTAGCTGCAAGTCGCCTCGAAGGACCTGGTCGTTCTCGTCCACCTCGGGCTCATGGGAGATTTCTAGGATACTCTCAAAATATTCGACGAGTTCTTCGACTACAATGGTGGTCATATTGGGGATGGTGATCGGCGGCGACGACGGGCTGAAACTATTCTAGGTAAAAAAAACACAAAAAATTATATTTCTTATTAAATAATTAAAGGAAACTCATAAAGAGGTAAATTCATTTAAATACATATATTCACCATATTAACATAAATAAAATTTTTCATATGCGGTTGGTTTCTCGTTCGTTACTGCAGTTGGGTCTCGGAAGAATGTTTCGGTTTCTCTTCGCGTATCGCCGTGCAGCGGGGCTCCCTTTTACGTTCGATTAAATCGGAATCGGATGGTCGTCTTGGCGCTGGAAGTTATCGGATTCTCGTTTCTTCGTCACAAATGGCTTGTTCGTCGGTTATCTATGTTGAGCAAAATATTTTCGAAAAATGTGCGATTTGCGGCAGTATGGCAGTTGTATTTATAACAGCATTATTGTCTTGTCGGGGTGCGATTTCATCGTGGCTGCTTCCGATTGGCTAGTACCGATGATTTTGTTTTTTAATTTGTCGGGGTAATTTGTGGCCGTGCAGTATGTCAAAATATAGACAATGACTGCTTTGTCACATGAACAAGGCCTGCTTTGTCACCGATGACTAGTCATCGCGTGATGATGTTTTTTCTTTGTGGCCCTGACTCACTGTATGTTATTAATTGGCCTTTGTCTTTTTTAATTAATTTATATATCTTTACAGGGGTATAACTTCTCAGGGGAACATCTCACAGCTTTGCCGATTTTGTTCAGGACCTTGTCATCTTCGGAGCAACCAGTGGAGGGTCTGTTGACCTCGTAGTGTTAAGGGATTGCCTTGGAAGTAACTATTAATTCTTGACCTCTTTTTAATTAATCAATTTTCTTTTTAAAGCTCTTAGTGCCTTTCTCAATCTTCCGGAGCACGACCATTTATTCTCAGGGATGTATCTCACTCCACTCTACTTGGTGTGAAGCATTTGTTCATTTTCTCTTATCGGGTACGTTTTTACTCCGTTTATTTACTTTCTTGTCGGATTGTTTTTAGTCTTATCTCGGCGTACAACATTCCTCTGAGTGATCGGGAGTATCTCAAACTTAATTTGTAATGTTATGGTTTCTCAATATATGTATTATTCTTGTGATTTTCGCTTTTTCTCTCTTTGTTAATTGTTTTATAGTTGATAGTTGATATGGGACCGTAGTGTTATAATGAAATAGTGTTCTTTCTTTTATTTTCTCTTCTTATTTTTATAATTCTACTTTCAATTTCTCGACAGTAACACAGTTATGCAACTGGATCGAGGTGTGCTGGTATATAAGATATGACAATTGAATGTTTAGTTTATTATTGTATTATTAATATATCTTAGAAAAGCATCTTGTCTCTTAACAATTTTAGTTATGTTCGAATAGTTAATCACCAATAAATACAAAAAATACCTATTTCCATCGGGGTGGGAGAATCATCATTCTAAGTTCAACATATTCAAATCAACATGCTGTATCAATACATTCATACAATTTAAAATATTCCTTACACTATCATTTGCATAAAAAAAATTGTGAAATTTCATTTCTTAACTTCATAAATACTTTTATGAAATATTTGTTAGTAAAATGATCATTCAAATAATAAATTTTATTAAAATAAAAAATGTGTTTAAATAATTAAAATTGATAAACGAATTTTTGATTGAGTATTTTCTTTTTGCAAAATGCACATTTTTTAACTTCTTTCATACATTGAAGGCAGGAGAGATGACCACAATCAGTACTTGTGTCAATTTGATTGGTGCAACACACTGAACAAATCTACAAATAAATCTCATTAGAATGATAGTAAATGTAAATCATTAAACCTTTGCGCATATTTTCACTTCTTTTATGTCACACATTTCATAAATTTCTTTATTTATTTTTTCATTTTTGTTATTATTTACATCAAAACATATTGTCGAACATTTGTTACTTTCTGATTGTAAATTTTTGAAA
>MQRK01249256.1:0-12275 GCA_001938485.1 Girardia tigrina
GCAGAATTTTCCATATGAATTATTATTAATATAATTATCTACTTACAATTGTAAGTAGATAATATGAGCGTTAGTGAAGCAGGCAGTGAGTGACTTGGGCTTTTATAATATAGATTATTGTATCAGATAAAATTACTACGAGTGGTTATGAAGATTATTTTATTCAAGGAATGATAGTCGACAGTTACAACAAAAGAATGAGTGATGAAAACCGAGAATTTATTTATACAGGAGAAAAAGAGAAGCTCAGTGAAAAAGGCCTGATGGCAATGGATAGCCTAATCAAATGTTATGGTGGATATGTTTGGATCAGATTAACTAATATTGAAGGAGGAAGAAGACAGATACGTACTGGGATGACTTTGGGTTATGTCATGAAGATGAATAAACGACAGAAAAAAATCAATATACAGCCTATCGAAGGAGAATCAGAAGAAAGAGAAAATCGCAATTGAAGAAACACTGAAGAGCATTGACGAGTCCGTTAAAACACCGAACGAACAGTCAAGAAATAGCCCATTGGAAATTATACGGACAAATAAAGATATTTTTAGTACATATAGAATGGATATTGGGAAAAGTGATCTAATTGAACATACCATTGAGACGGAAAATGAAAAGTCAATTAATTTTAAACCTAGAAAGATACCACTGTGACTTGAACAGAAAGTACAAGTAATGATCGAGGAAATGGAAAAAATGAATTATCAGACCTAGCAGCTTTCGCTTGGAACTTTCCAGTGGTAGTGGCTAAGAAAAAGAATGGAAATATTCGACTATGCGTAGATTATAGAGCTCTAAATGCAAAAACAAACAGACCGATATTTCCAATACAATCTTCAGAAGAGATTTTCGATAGTATTGGGGGATCCAAATATTTTTCTACCCACAATTTATCAAGTGGGTATCACCAAGTTTCAATGGCATCAGGAGATATACATAAGACTGCATTCAGTTCCAGACACGCTCAATACTAGTTTCTCAGAATGCTATTTGGGTTATGTGGTGCCCCCGCGACTTTTCAGAGATTGATGAACTTAATTTTAAAGAAAAGAAAATTGGATCCACTGTGTCTTGATGATATTTTATTTTTGGAAAGACGATAGAAAAACACAATGAAATGTTAGAAATGGTGTTATCGGGAATATTGGGTTCTTGATCAAAAGAAGTTGCCATTAACGCAAAACTTTATTTCTATCACAATTCAAGTTTTTAAACAAATATTTTCGAGGAACTTTCTCACTTTCTTTTTTTTTTACACAAACCATTATAAATAAAAATAAATACAGGGTGTCCCAAAAATATGTATACACATTAAAAATTTAATTTTATTGAATTTTATTTATGTTTAACTTTCATTATATTTAATATAAATAGTTTTTTTTAACATAAATAGGTTTTTTGTAGATTCAGTCCCTATCATAGGAATGGCATGCAGGCTTAAATTTTTAATGTGTATACATATTTTTGGGACACCCTGTATAAATATAGATATGGTTATTAAGAATTTAAATTTATGTTTCTTTTGTTAACATTATAAAGTTATTAAAATTTGTCACAAAGTTTTTTGTTGCATAAATTTAATCGTTTCTCAATTACATTTCCCCATTCCATAACACAACATTTTCATTTTGATTTCATAATTATTTAAATATTATTTTTAGATTCGGTAAAACAATGTTTTAAAAATAAGATTAAAATTGCAATTATTTTAGATTTAATACAATACTTTTTAAAGATACAATTAAAATCGCAATTATTTTTAGAATTATTACAATACATTTTTTTAAAATAAAATTAAAATCGAAATTTCGTTTGATTTAACAACTTTTAAATTACCAAATTTTAGATAAAATAAAATTGTATTTTTAATACTTATTACGTTTTTAGTTTAATTAACCAACTTTTAAATTACCTTCGTATTTCCGTGAAAATATACTTTTAAATAAAAGTTATATTTCTTAAAAAATTGAAAATTATTATGGAGCGACACATCGTATCGTACATCGTTAAATATGGTCGATGCATCGTTAAACGATGCATCGAAAGACTGCATACCTTTTTATCTAACATGTAATGAAATCACACCTTTATTCATATGTGCAATAACTCAACAATATAATAACTACAATTTTAGTTTTTTAAACAAATATTTTCGAGGAACTTTTGAGTAAAATTCTAGTTTAAGTAGGTTTCATTTATTCCTTTTTTAAGGAAAGTTATATTTTCATTTAGTCCTAAAGTCCTAATTATTATAAATATTTATATTAATTTTTTATATTTATAACAAAGATATTTTATTTTAAAATTAATAATAATTAATATTATTTCAATTAATACGTAACATTACATACTAATTTACTAGTTTATTTATTAGTTTTCACAATATTTGGTGATGAAATTTACTAGAAAAAAAATTTTATTTTGATCTTAAAAAAATATATATTATTAAACAATTTCTAAGTCATAATATTATTTGTTTAAATAATATTTAATGAAGTTTATTTCCAGTTAAATTAATTTTTTTTCTTCCAGATGCCGAAAATTTCCTTAATTTGGGATTACTTCACAATGAATAATGAAAATAGGGCTAACTGCATTGATTGTGGTGAGCATTACAAGGCACCCAGTGGGTGCACAACAGGGATAAGAGGTCATCTGGGAACAAAGCACAAGATCATCTTTGAAACACTATAAGCAAGATCAACAATGCTTCACGTGACACTCTCTCCATAAGATCATGTGATCCGAAAATCAATGTTCAAACAGCATTCTCAACTAATTTGTTAAGAGTTTTCGATTAGACTTACGTAAGTGATTATATAATCATTTATTTCTTATATAAAAGCAATAAAAAAGATCTTTATCAATAATCTGATGATGACGGTTAAACTGTCGAAATATATTATCACGAAATATATTTCAAATGGCGTTTATTTGTTTATAATTTCATTATTTGCTGCAATTTTCATGGACTCCGAAAGAAGCAAATTCCCTCCATTTTTAATTTTTTTATATCTTCAATAAGTTTGTCAATATTAATTCTTTCTGTTGTCAGTGTTGCTTTCTGGGTTTGGAGAATTAGATTTGTTTGATGCAATAAAACAAGAACTGTCATCCAAATTATAGACATAAAAACACATTCAAATGATGTAAGATATTTTTTAAGGAATTTAATCTGAGTCTGAGCCTCAACTGGAAGTTTACGTAGCTCAAATTCATTCACAGGTGCTAATAAGGATTTTAATTCAAGGACAACTGGTTTAAGAGCATATATTCTTGCCGACCATCTGGTTTTTGAAATGTTGTGTAAAGAAATTCCATGCGAATGGTTCAAAAAAAAAATTCCAAAAACCTCCCATCTTTTTGAACTGCTACTAAAATGTTATATAAATGCTGAATTTTATGGAAGTATGTTATTGCTTCTTTACAAGATTCTGCTGCTTTAACGCCAACAAGATTTAAAGTATGATTGCCACAGGTTCTGAAAGTGTAATTGGAATTTTCGAGCAAAAGAAGTGCTTGTACTCCATTATATTTTTCAGATATATTGGCTCCATTATCATATCCTTGCCCAACACAGTTTTGAAAATTCAAATTTTAAAAATTTTTTTAATTCAAATCTTTTAAGAGACGCAATAAGCGAGAAGAAACTTCTCTGCCAGTTTTTTCCGAAAAAAATATCAAAACATAAGAAGCGTTCTTCAATTGAAAAATTCAATTCACTTAATTTAACATAACGAATAATCAAAGTTTTTTGTGCATTATGAGATAAATCGGGGTTGCATCATCAATAATAGAAAATTACTTACCGTTATTAATTTCATCAATAATTTTCCTTCAACAAATGAGTCACATGTGCCGATAAACTCGTTTTGAATTTTTGTTGAAAGATAATGAACTTGTAATCTATTTTTTTCTTCTTCTGTTGCTCAAATTTTTGAAACGTGTTTATTTACTTAAAATATTTACTTAAAAGTTCAAATAAACCAAAAAAATTCCATTTTCTGGATTCCCAATGCGCTCAGTAGATCCACAAAAGCTAGTCCTCTCTCAGATAGAAAAAATATTATATCAAGAAAACGTTTCAAAAAATTTTTCAATATATGGTTTCATTTTCAATTGCATTTATCAATAAGCTGTCTAATCCACTATCAGCCAAAGCAGCTTTTTGGGCATTCTTAAAAGAAATATACTTTTCCTTATGCAAAATAGAGTTTTCTTGAGATGGTATCTGCTCGTTAAATTTTTTCCATCCGTTTTTTTATGTTGTATCCAAATTTATCTGTTAAATATGAAAAAAGCTTGCTGTTGTTACAAATGTAACATGGAGCACAATAAATTGATTGGTTCTAGACACTCCAGCATATCCAGTCTCTATCACACAATTTACCATGTGTAAGCTTCCTTGAAAGCAGCCGATATGAAAATCTACGGTTGGTTGCATCTTTTGGAATATTTTTTTGGGATTTCAAAACGAGTAATTTTCAAAAATGATTTGATTTGAGCGTGGTTATTTTTATTAAGCATTCCAAAATCCGACAATAATAAAGTGTCAATATTCAATAGATTTACTTCATTTCCAACATCCATTTGCATGTTGCTCGATTGATTATTTTCATCTTGTAAATCCAGTGCACTAACTACATCTTCTTCCATTGCGGTTACACTCTCAGTGCTCTCAACTGTAATTTTATCCAGCTCCTCTATTTCGCTAACTGTATCTCTTACTGCACTTTAAACTGTCAAATTTTCTTTATTACATATTGCAGATCCTTCTGCTTGATTTAGGGAATCCTTATTGAAAAAGATGTGACATCGGTTTAAAATTTTTAACAGCAGCATCCATAATTTTTTTCTTTCGCCTTTTACTGGCTTCACTTTCAAATGTCATTTTCATCTTTTAATCACCGACCTTGTTTAATTTTTTTAATTATTATCAAGAAAATCAAAGATTAATGAAAATAAATAACCTGTTATTTTTAGTATTTTTGAATTAATTTTCACTACTACCAAAGGCTGAATTGAGCCAAAATCTGAGCTTTTGGCTAGGCAATAAAGATTTCCAAACTAAGACTTCTATTTATAATCCGCATTTGAATAAATCAAAAAAATTCGAGTTTTTATTCCGATTTAGAACGACTCACAATATCGATTCAAAATTACACAAAAAAAGGTATATCAATTCATGTAGTCAAAAAACTATTATTTCTCAAACAATTTATACAAGTATGTTCTTTCCCCATTAAATTAAATTTTTCAAACAGATTTTTCATTCAAATTAATCAATGTTTTTATTTTAATTTTCAAAACCGAAATCAGAACCTTTCGGTTCATATTAAAATGATTATTCCAATTTGAAATATAACAGAGTTTAAAAAATACAATTATTAATTGTAAGTATTTTTTTATATTAATTCAATTCAGTATATAACCTAAACACTTCAACAGGACCAAAGTTTACTGTTTAGTAGTTTATCTAATTTTATTAGTTAATCCAATTTAACTCAGTTTTTGGTCGAAAAGGTTCATACTTTCTACGAGTGTGGAATTTTCAATTTGTCGGAGATCTGGAAAAAGATCATTGAAAAAAATCGACAATACATCATAGATTAAAATTCATTCCAAGCAAAAAAACTATTTATTTCATTGAACAAATCGGCTATTACCTAATTGTTAACCCAATATTTTAATAATTAATTTCATATTTTTTGTTTATAACTTTATCTTCAATTTATTACATTTTATATAAAAAAGATTTTATCTATAAAAATGTGAATAAAAATATTTACAAAATGTTTACTATTTACGATTCTGTTCAGAAATGACTATGTATAGAAATACAATAATTTTATTTGATAAATTGTTATTGTTTTCTAGTAAATGATATCATTTTGCAAGGGCTAAATTTTCTCGGGGACGAATTTTTGCATTTAAAATTGTCCTTCATCTTATATGAACTATACTGGTGCAAGAAGGATCTTGAGCACAACCAGTTTTATACAGTCAAACCTTTTTATGCGGTCTTTTTTATACAATTTTAATATTGTTAATACAAAAAGTTTTCAGAACAATACTAAAAAAATCACAAAATCAAAAATAGTATAAAAAGGTTCAACTGTATATAATGCAAAGGAAGTGACCGAAAAACCAAAGGGTTGACGAAAATATTCGGAAATATATTCAACACAAAAGTAATACGCGTCCAATAATAAAAATAAGACAACTTAATAGAAAAAGAAGTTTCAAGTACATATTGAACCAGCAACATGTAAACTATCGAAAATATTCTTATAGATTAATTGTAAATATAATTAAACAAAATTTTGCATTGATTAATTTTCTTTTGTCAACAGAAATTATAAATTCCCTATAGAATTTTTTTGTTTCGGAAATACAATTCTCGAAAGTGTCCCTCTCCGACGGAGTGCGTGTTTGCACGGGACAGATCTCGACCACCATTTCCATAAGATCTGTTACCTAAAAAATTCTATTTTTAATTTTCTTTCATATTAATTAATATAATAATTTAGTTTCAGTGGATTTTGTGCTTTTAATTCTATAAATCAGGTTTAGAAAATCGATTTCTAGTAATTTGTGTATTAAAAATTGAATAATTTTATTTATAAAATTGTATATTAGATTCATTATTATACAAATATTACATAGGTATTCATCATATAAACAATAACTAATATTTGAATGATTATAGTAAATTTATAATTTAAGGACATTGTTTGATTATATTAAAAAATAGACTTAAAAAGATAGTTTTATAACCTCGTCTTTATCGTTTACTGAAAAGCCAATTATTACGTTGTCAATTATGAAGTTTGTAGCATGAATACAATAAATTCAAATAGTAATAATTTGACAATGTTTGATTGTTACATATCATGGTTATTGAACACATCAATAAAAAGTAATTTAAATTATTGATAAGTTGTTTTAATAATCAGTATTTTAAAAAATTGGAAAGGTAAAAATTTGAACTATTTTGAAGTTCGAGTTCCTACATCGAATCTTACCATCAGAAATCATGCCAAACATCAATAATGTGTTTGGATACAATGCTACAACGCAGCAAACAGTCTCTAATCTTTTCAGGAAATTCATAAAAGGTAATTTTAATCTCAATAATAAGTTTCGGGGTGGCCCAGCAACGCAGGTAGACCATGGCAAACTGAATGTAACTGTAGAGTCGGATCCATCACTTAGTGCTCATGATTTATCCCTAACGTTTGATGTTATAAAGCAAACAATATTGAATCACTTGCCTGAAATTGGTAAAGTGAAAATGTTTGATAAGTAGATTCCACATGAACTGAAATGAAACACTGAAACCAAAGCGTTTGGATACTTGCTTGATGATGCTTTCCCGTTATAAATGTGATGGATTTTTCAATCGAATCATCACTTGTGATGAAAATTGTATCTAATATGATAATTGCTAATGTTCAGCAACCTGATGGGACACAAATGAATCACCAAATGCAGTCCAAAGCACAACATTCATCAAAAGAATCTGATGGTAAGGATTTAGTCTTCACCGTAGGTGTAATCATTCATGACTTCATGAAACCTCGTTCTTCAATCATACCAGATGTATACTGCAACCAATTCTCAAAGAAAAACAACTGCGTTTGGTAAACCGGTCGACTTTCATCTTTCTCCATGAAAATCCAAAACCACATACTGCATTTAAGACCTTGACAAAACTACCGAAATTTGAGTTGGTACTTCTGCATCATCCTCGATATTCACCAGACAATAAAACTCTTTACTATTTCTTCTTCAATTCAAACAAATGTTTAATAGTAAAAATATTTTGTTCAAATGGTCTCAACAATTTGCCGCTCCAATGGCAAAACTGTGTCAATAATATGGGTGCATACTTTGATGAATGACATAAATATTTGTATTGGTAAATTATCAATAAACTTAGACTTTAGTGGTACAAATTTCACCATAATTTGTAATAATCCGAAATCGCAAACTAAACATAATATAATAAAAGTCCATAATTCAGTTCAAAAGTTACCCAAATATACCGCTCTACACTTGCTGTTTAACTCAATTGAATCAAACACTTCAGTTTATATCAAGTGTATAATTGTAATGGGCAGCAAAACACTCATGAAGATTTAAAATGACATATTATGATAATAGTTTAAAATAAAAAAATAGTCAATCAATTGTAACCAGAAAAAAGTAATAAAATAACTTAAATTTCCATATACATGCTCCAGTATTAGTTTGGTACCCCAAAACACTCAAGCTACCCCTGTAAAATATTTTATCTTCAAAAAATTACCTCAAACTTCTCAACATACTTAGCTTTTTGCTACATATAAGTTCTCTTTCTATATATTTTCTGACCCTTAATAACAAATTATGAGATCATCAGGCAATATTTAGATTTTACTTTTCGTCTGTGTTAAGTTTTTTCCATTTACTATTAAAACGATAATATTTTATTATTAACTATAATTTTTTATATTTTCTGAGTTTAATAAACAGCCGCATTTGATTTATAAGTTAAAGTATTCTGTTTCACGAAAGGAACTTTATCTTTTTAATAATAATGATGTTACATTTAATATTATTAATGTTAGTATGAAATTTTTAATGTATGTATGTTTGAAAAGTGTGATTTTAAAATGTGAACTATCTCAAATAATTTATATTTTTGGAAACTGCATATCAGTAGAACTGTGATGATTCGGAGTGGCGATGATAAAAAATACAAATAAAAAAATAAAAATCAAAAAAAAATTAAATTGAAAAATTAAATCTGGTTTTTAAATAAACACAAACAAACTGCGAAGTTAGAAAAACAAGAATCGATGTTGATGTATTTTTTTATAAATAAATGTTACTTGGTGCACCATCATCTTTTCTCTTTTTTTTCGCACGACTGACAACTCGCGAACGATAAGATCGATCCGATTGAACTCTTCACCGCGGCACTCGAGGGAACTGGGAACTCCTGCAAGCTGTTACGAGAACGAGTGCCTGAACCAGATCCAACCTGTTGCCACATAGTCGAACCGAAACCTGGGCGTTCACAGAGTGCTCGAAATACATCTCCGAGCGGCAACAACTTGGTCCGGCGGCCAGAACTTCAAGAACATTATAAGAAACACATTGAATGATATTTATAATAGATCTAGCAGTTCCTGTTCCTTTCAATTTTATTTGACCATTGAAGTCAAAAAAAATAAAAAACATTCAAATTTTGCCTTTTTGAAAGGTATTTCGTTATTTTATAATTTTCGGATTGTGAGGAATATTTGAATGTTTGATGTGTTTGAATGTTGTGTGCTGATTTTTGATTGTGTCTCTCCTACCCATATTGATGATTAATGTTTTAAATCTTTTTAACATAATTGACATATTTCCTCAATTTCATAATAATCAATATTAAAAATTAAACAAATTATTTAGTAAATTAATATATTTTTAATAATTTTTTCAATATTTTTTCCTAATATTTGTAATTTTTGGAATTTTATTTTCATACATTCCAATCTCGAAATCGGTTATATTATTGGTTATATTATTGTATAAAAAGTTTATACATTTTGATTAAAAAAATTATTCTTTCAAAATATTCATCAAATTATGTTTGAAAAATTTTTGAGAACGACATTTTCTATACAAATTCAAGCAAATTATTATTTTAACTATTTCTTTTAAAATTAATTAACAATAAATTATAAATAATTATTTATTTCAAAAATTTTTGATTAGTGATATTTTTTCGTAATTATTATTTTTATTTATGAATCTATTATTCTAAATATTATTTATATTATTTTTATGAATTTCCTATTATTCATTGGTGATTTCACATTTTCCCAATGGTTTAAAAATAATTAAAGTATTTTTTAATTTTTTGTATTTTTATTATTTATTATATTATTTATTATTTTTCAAATTTTCGATTAAGAAAATTTATTACAACTACTGTAACAATAAAATCAGTATCCCATATATTTTATTAGGTGAAAAATATTTTTTTCTTATTATTTTTATAAATTTACAAAAACAATTAAAACAAAAACACAAAATAAAATATCCACCAATGAAAACCGAGTCACAAAACACATTTATATTACATACTTTCTCATACAAATATGTATATAAATATATGAACTATATTTATATCAGATATTTCAAGTTTTATTTTATTTTTTGATCGAAAATTTGTCAAGTGCAAAAATGTGCATTTTGTCGTGCATTCTAAAATGTGCAATGAGCATCGTGAATTCGCTATTGATTGTTTGACTGTTATTTTCATCATTTCAATGGATTTATAATGGTTTTATTAAGACGATGGGCATCATATTCTTGGCCATGGGTGGCATTCTGCTGTGGGGTATGAATTGGTTGATGAAAGTCACCTATGGACTGCAGAATGAAATCCAAAAAGCAATGGATGGTTTCAATGTGAAAGTCAATATATCGGCAATTGTTTCCTTAATCCAGCAAAATTCAAGTTTGAATTATTTTAGAAAATTTTATGTTTATGACTGATATTAGGTGGAATTGGCGCTCTCTTTTTTGTTATTGGAGTCATCTTGATAGCAATAGCGATTGTTGGAATTGTTGCCGTTTGTTGCTGCTCTGTCTACCGGCTTTTAATTATGGTAATGTTTTTTTTAAAATTATAAAATATAAATAATTATTAATAACAAAACGATAAAACAAATTTAGTCCTAAATCATAGCGGATATGTGGGATTATATATAAATGTATAAGTGTAAATAATCAGAGGCAGCAATCAAACAATGATAGCTTATTAACTTTGATTCCCTTTGTCTACTTTCTCTGATACCGTATAATTTTGATAGGAAATTTAGAATTGATAACATTATATAACAATATAATTCTCTAACAATAAATGTACAGAATAAAATATACTTGAATCTAATCGCCAGACGGAAATTATAGGTTCAGAGAAATAAACTTTAAATATAAATTAATTTGGAAGTGAATATCTTTGTAATCTTGGGTAATGGTTATGAGGGTCAATATTGTCTTTATCAGTAGAACTTTTGGAATGCAGGCAGGACTTTATCATATTTCGTTTGGAAATAATAATGACCACAAATGCCAACCGCTGGAATAGATATCGCGCAACAGTTAGGAATTAGTAATGGCAATAATTCTTCATAAGAATGGGTCAAATGGTTGGCATTGTTTGTGATATTGAGGAAATGTTGGAGGTTAGCTCTCTGATTTAATATATATATATACAATTTATATAATGATTATTGTTTGTAATCAAATTTTATTGATCATATTTTAAATTTTAACGACATTAGGTCGTTATGCGGATAATATTTATATTTGTATAAATAATTCACAATTTTCGTGAAAATATTTATTAACAACACAAACAGATTTTCTACAACCATTTTCAGTAAGCATCTTTCATTAATTGATATAGTTTTTTGAATATTTATTCAAATCTTTGATTAATGAATGAAATTATCAAATTAATAATTTTTAATTTCGCAAAATTTTATTCGGTAAAAAAAACATTAAATAAATTTTCAAAATAAATATTAGAATTTTTAATTATATTAAATTTAATAAGTTAAATTATTCATTCAAAAGTATTATTAAAATTCCAAATTACAATCTCATTAATCTCATTAAATTAATTTCATAAAATTTAAATAATTAATCAAAAATGTATTAATCCAATAATTATAATTATGATAATATCATGTTAATATATTAATAAGAATATAGGAATAATATATAAATAATAATAAAACATAAACCAGACGTTAAAATAATGTGCAAAACTTAAAGGTGTATATGGGGAAGTATTATGCAGGAAGAAGACCTCAAAGGACATTAATATTACTCTTTTTCCTCTATTTTCTCTTGATAGATCATGTTTAATTTACTAGAAATAATATAATGAGATCTATGATACGGAAATATATTTTTTTAATATTTTTTTAGTTTTTATTGATTTTTTTTCGTTTTAATTTTGATTATTTTATATGTAATTCACATTTTATTATTACTTTTAATCATAATTTATGTCATTTTAAAATGAATTTCGTGTACTTATTTGATCAAAGAAATAAATCTCTTCACATAATTCAATGAACAAAAAGAACAAAAAAGACAATTATTCATATGAGGGGTTAATTTTAAATTTTTATCTCACCTGAATAATTTATTATTTTTTTTGATTTAAAGGGTAAAATATTTTTATGTTAATTTGCTTACTAAATATTTTAAAAATTAAA
>MQRK01249259.1:13006-28827 GCA_001938485.1 Girardia tigrina
AAAATTGTTGTTATTAAAGCCTGAAGATGATGAAAAGAGCACAGAAATACATTACGACAATAAAATTTCGTTTTCTGAATGGTGTATTTGATTTTTAATAAAATTAATATTTAATTCGATTTTAATTTCATCTTTTATTATCAAATAATAATTACTTAAAGATTTAATTTATTTCAATTAAAATACTAAAATATCTTTAATAAAGATATTTTAATTTAAAATATTTTTAAGATTTTAATTCCTTTCTAAATAATTTAAATTTGTAAGCCAAAGGAAAATTTACTAACTCTATATATTTGTTTAGTAGAAATTCGACAAAAAAGCTTTTTAAATGTAACGAAAATAAAGTTTTTTGAAGTATAATAGCGTTTTTTTACAAGAAATATTTAAATGTTGAATATAAATTTCTATACAATAAAAAAATAAATTATGATATCTTGGAATTTTATATTTTTGTGAATATTGATAATTATTTTTATATATTTTTATATTAAAATTTATAAAAAATTATGTTTTATGATTATATTGACATAAGGGACTTAAGAAATTTTTGGTGCATGAAATTCGCTGACAGGAAGACAAAACTTGAATACCCATTCTTTCATTTTCGTATTTCACATTGACTACAAAACTCTTTATTACCTATCACATCATATCACACATTTTTCAAGAAAAATAACGTTAGTACTGATTTAGGTGTGGTCTAAAGGTAAGTATTTGACTTTCACAAAATAATAAATACCTTTCTATCTCTTTCATTGAAATTGCCTCAACAGAAACGGAAATCCCCTTAAAATCGAAAGAAATAATTTGATGACTTCATTAAAACCTAATGGCATTATTGATGCCTTACTTTTATAAAACATCATATTTGAATATTCTTTTTTATAATAATATTTACCAAAATTAAGTATGTAAATGTTTAAGATATATTAGTGATAACTATTTTTTCGGTTATATTATAGACTTATAGTTATAAAAGTACCTACTCATACCAAGAAAGGAAGATGGATACATTTACTGTCCACTTTCGCTACAGAACACACCGATTCAGAAACTGATCATTCTTGAAAGTCACCCAATCAGTTGTATTAAAAGCTTTGAGAGAAATCGGAACAGCAAAGTGAAATATGGTTGAAGTTTCCAAAAGAAAATGAAAAAGGCATTGTTCTGTACTGTACCAGGATGCCATAATTTATAATTCGAGTCCAACCTGCCATTGAGGTGGACTAGAAATTCGATGATGGCTCTGGCTAGAGACCTATTAGTTAAGGATTTTAATATCCCAAAGTGTGGTTCATGAGAAAATCCGTTAAAAATGAAACGTGATGTGGAGATGTTAGTTTATGTGAGAAAAAAAAACGAGATTTACAACTTTACTAGAGTCAATTCCCTTCTGAACAAGCTCAAACATCCCCAGGATTCATTAATGAAATGGCTTTTCTCAAAAGAAAAGAACTTTCTTCAGGACCACAAGCTGAACAGAAAATGATCGATGTAAAAGTCCTGATGAGGTACCTACAGACAGGCATACAAAATTTCCAACATTATTCATGGTTTTCGGTGTTTTTAGTAGTGAATTTGATGTGATACCTCCCCATCCCTTTACTTCAGGTGCCAAGTTAATGCCGTCGCTTACACTGAGATTTTAGACAAGCTTACAAGCCTTAAATTAATACTGTAACACTTGGAAAGCCGCAGCAACCTCTTATGCAGCCAGAATAACCGAAGAATGAATATCTAGCTCATCAGATATCAATGCGCTGGATATTTATGCATAGAGCGTAGATAAGAAGAACTAAACTAGTCATCTGCAGAATATTGTTTCAGCCTGCAGAGCTGATGTGGTGATGCAATGGCATAGATCCATCTCATTACTGGCTGCAGTTGGTTTAGAAAATTTTACTGAATGATGCCATTCTTTCGGACTGTGTTCATTTATATAAAACTTTAATATGTAACAAAAGTTCTGTTTTCTGTCTATTTATTTTTCCAGCGGACGTCATTTTGTTCTCAAAAAGCTGTCGCAGTCCTTATATAGTTATTTTTAATTATATAATTAAATTATTTAATTAACTATTGTACGGTTTTGAAAAAAATACGGGTCTCAGAAAGTAAATGCTTTTCTATATAGTCTTTTTACGTAAATGTAGCTTTTGTAATTATTAATCTACTCTAAAGTTTTGTGTGTAACTATTTTAGTGTAAGTTTGTAAAATAATTCATCTAGCTTGCTTAGTTCTTTTTGTCACATTTAATAGATTTGTTTTTAAATTTTATATGTTTTAATAGGTAATTTTTTCAGTTAAATTATTAAAATCTCGATCAGCAAAATAAAATTAACTAAATCCTCATAATTTGTTATTGAAATATTTTAACCTTTCTTTTTTACCAAACTTTATACGTAAATATTAAAAGAAAAGTAAAGACATTTGTATAATTAGTTTTATTATATACCCCGAGGAATTTTATGTCATAAACATTGTTCTGTGATATGTCAAATGAGTTCCAAATATTTCTTGAAAATTGCATGTTTAAAAAATTTTATAATTTTTTTAAATTTTTTTATTATATAATAATTTTATTTTTTATTTTTTTTATTTTTTTTTGAAAAATGTTATTTTTATAAAAATTATTTATCTTTAAATTAAAAATAAATTTAAACATTAGATATTTTCAGATAAAAATAATTTAAATATTAATTAACTATATGGGTAGGAGAGACATTATTCCATATCAACATACAACATTCAAACACAAAACATCAAACATAAACAAGAATGCAATACCTTACATAATAATTTATACAATATAGATAATAATAATAATAAATAAAAATCGATTAAAAGATTTTAAAAAAATCATTACTTAAATTTTATAAAAAATGAATTAATATATGTATTGCTTGGCTACAAGTTAATTCGATAAGAAATCAGTCGATTTTTTTCCTCGCAAATACAGCTATTAATCTCTTTCAACAATCAACAGATTATAGTTATTTTTCGGAATAATTCTAGAAAAGAAGACAGACAAACACATAAATGAAATCTATCAAATGAAAGAATAAGAGATATATTATCAGTTCTTGACCAAATTCTAATTTTTATGGACAATAAAAATAAGAAAGATAAGCAAAAAAAGAATGCCAACTGATCGGTTTCCTCTTTAAGATTTTCAACAATAATTTATTCCAATAGTAATTTTGTTTATTCGATTTCTCTCATACTCCGTCTTAATTTTTAGTGTGATCGTATTACCTTATTCTTTGTTCGTTACTAGAAAGATTTTTTTACAATCAGTTTAGATTCATATTCCAGTTATTATTATTATTGTCTATGGCTAAAAGTAGGCTGACTTATCATCATAATATAATTGGATCGGTTAAATTACTTTTACAAAAGACAAAGATATATTTTCTCTGAATGATCTATTTAAAATATTAAGATCTTACTTGTTAAGAGAACTCACACATTTGACAGAACATTTATTACATTCACATTTCTTATCATCTTTATGATGATCAACAGTATTGCTTTCACTAAGATCCATCAATCAATTTTCAATATCTCTCATTATAATCTGAACTATACTTGAGAAGATTATTTTATTTAAAAATATTTAATTTTAAATTTTATTGGCTAAGATAAAATATTTTTATAGTCATTTTTAAACATTAATTTGATTTTAATTATTTAAAAGTTGCAATAATAAAAATTAAAAATTTGAATATTAAATCTAAATTTAAATAAATTAGTTTCAGATTACAAGAATTAAAATATTAATCATCTATCACAATCCCAAATCAACACACAACATTTAAACATGCAAACACTACAAAAACAATTACACACCAAATATTCCTCACATTACGAAAGTAACGTCAACAATAAAAAAGTAACTCCGATCGTATTACTTGATGACGAATATATTAATGTAAAATATTATCATATTATTTATAATTTATTGTAACATTTTATATATAACATTTAATTTAAGCAAAAAATGTTTTCCTTACACATCAGTGTTATGTTTCGTTAAAAACGATCAAAATTGAAGGCATTTAATATTTAGACATTTTTAGATAATCTTAACGTTAATTTCATTTTTCTTTTTGGCAAAGGAAAATATTACCTGAAGAATGTCTGACGATGCTGAAGTTTCCCTAATAAATATTAAACTTTATAATTGTTGAAATTTTTAAATCCTACTCTCAGAAATAAATTTTCCCCATACCCGATGTTTCTATTACAGATGATATAAATGTCTCTTTATTTATATTTATGCAAATATAAATTCCTTATTACATGCCAAAAAGTGCAATTTTGATTGTAATTTTTGCCAAGTAAAACTTAAATTTGAAATATTGTTTTGACAAATATGAATTAAAGTGAATTTTATTTTTGAAATTATTTTTTTACAATTATTAAACATTGTATAACTAACAAATATAATCAATAACTATGCAAATAGTATAACTAATTATATTTTAATATTATTTAATATTAAATATTATAATTCGGCTATTCATGAAATTTAATGTAGATGTCTGGAATTTTTCAAATAGTTCCATAATTAAAAAACACGAGGAAAAAAGAATTAATAAAGGATTATATAAAAGATTGATTGCATATCTAATTATTGTTTTTAGCATATTTTCTCATATGAAAAAAGGCACTCTTGTATTCGGTTTGTCCGTATTTTTATATTTTTTACGTCTTGTTAATTCTGACATGGAACATTATAAGAACCCAAGCTCGCTTATGGTCATTTCAGGTAGTTCAAGGTAAAAAGTGTAATTTTTTTAAGTTTTACGTTGGTAAATGGATTTTAGTTACTGATGTCGATCTTAGGTTTGTCGACGTCCCCCAAAATCATTGAATATCACTTACATTTTGATTAAACTTTAGGTGATCGAAAATTTCATGTTAAAGTTGATTTTAAGTCTTATAATCATGATATTAGTAAAAGATCATTTATTATGCTTTATTCTCATTCTAGACCCGTGGTTCTCAAACAGTGGGTCGCGACCCCCATGTGAGTCACAAGCAGGATTGTCATTGGGTCGCATTGCCATTGTTTTAATTCAAAAAATTATACATCTTATCAGATTTATGATTCATTATACAGTCATACAAATGAACAATTATGTAGGATGTGAACGATTAGCATGGTTTCCTGCTATAATAATATGTGTGCGTATGAGAGAACATTAACACCCTCTCACACTGGTTTACGAAACTCCACTGTGTAGTAGTGGGTACGTGTGTTTGTGCATGGTCATTTTGTGTTAACGGGAGGAGCGAAGAAGAATGTGAGCTTGCGACTTCTCTCTGCTTTTACGCTGATGTGTGGTTGAGAAGGCATGCAGCATGCAAACTCATGCTGATTGGCCAGTACGAGTGAGTGGAAGTGTAGCTACACAAAGCCATAATTTATGTTGTGTACGCGTGCATTTAAACCTGCTTGCCTACTGCCTGAATCACCGTACACTCGTGCAGTGTAGCTTACATGTGTTTGTGGAAGCAGTACACACATCTGTCTGCGATTAGTCTTACGTCAATTTGGATTTCGCAATTTACTTATGCACTTAGTAAGTATATATTCTAATAACATGAATAAAGACGTTGTACACTTACTTTTTATAGGAACTTGCTATTGGAATATCTCATGAGCAATTTGGCTTCACCAATATTCTCGAATAGGGTTTCAAAAAACCACAATGTGTGGTATGCCTTACAGTTTTGTCTGCAGAATCGATTAAGCCAAGTAAGCTGGAGCGGCATCTGAAAGCACAACATACCGAACTGACAAACAAGAATGTAGATTTTTTCAAGGTAAAAGAAAGCAATTTAAAGCGACAAAGGTTGGATGCAAATGCCACATTCCATGTTACAAATCTATCAACACTAAAATCTAACTATGAGGTTTTCCTACTTTTGGTGAAAAAGATGAAGCCGAATAGCTCAAACAATGGTTCGGAACATGCTTGGTGAGCGAGAAGCTTGAGTGTCGCAGCAGATACCATTAAGCAATTTTACAGTAAGCAAGTGTATCACGGAAATTTCAGGAGATATTAAAGAGCAAGTCATCGCTGAGATCAAGGCTGCTGAAGCATGGAGCTTACTAGTTGATGAGAGCACAGACATCATCTCTCATGCTCAGCTGATTGCGTTCGTGAGATATCCACATGACAACAAGATAAAAGAAGAATTATCTTTTTTGTATACCTCTAGTAAATCACACCCATGCGGAGTACATTTTTAAGAAAGTGCAAGAATTTGGTGATAAGTTGTTTGGAATTACTACCCATGGGGACCAGCTATGATTGGTGTTAAATCTGGATTCCAAAAATTGCTTCGCAGTATTGCCCCAAATATCACGGATGTGCACTGTATCTTGCTTCGATAAGTCTTTGCTGCACGAACATTGCCTGATGATCTTAACGCAGTAGTGACGTAGTTGTGCAAATTATCAACATCATTAGGACAATTCCATTACAATCACGCCTGTTCCACCTCTTGTGCCAGGACATAGAAGCCGACTATGAAATTCTTCTGTTACACACGACTGTGCGTTGGCTTTCCAGAGTCAAGGTTCTTTATCATATGTTCGAGCTCCGTTGTGAGGTTACTGATTTCGTGAAGGAAAGGAAGAAGGTAAAATTGCTGGAAAAGCTGGAGAATATGCTTTGGCTGCTGATGTTGGCGTATTTGGTAGATTCAATGAATTGAATGCGGCGCTGCAAAACCCAGAAACTACAGTCATCACTGCATTAGATAGGATCAGTACCTTCAAGGGTAAGCTACACTTTTGGATTAATAAAGTGGAAACCTTTCGTTTTTCTGTTTTTCCTACTCTGCCAAAATATGTAGAAGTAGCAGAGATTTCGCCGAGCGACATAAAGAAATATATATCAGTGCACATGAATCAACATCGACTGGAAATTGAGCTCTATTTTCCTATGGATCTCCAGTTTCAAAGAATATTCCCTCTCATTCAAAATCCATTTCTCTGCAACATGAATAACGTACCTGAGAACATTCAGGAGAAGTTATTCGACTTACGCCGGGATGGAGATGCGAAAAGGTTGCATGATTCTGGAGTGACTTTCAAAGATTTCTGGCAGAAAATGAAAGGAAAATATCCTGAAATTGACAAGGTCGTATTGCGAAATTTGATAGTATTTCCAATGACCTAACTATGGGAACAAGTTTTTTCCGGCCTTGTGGTACTAAAAACGAAGTTCAGAAACCGGTTAGCTGACCTTGACATTGAGTTACGTTGCTCACTGAGCAAGACATTATCCCGCATTGATATTTTGTGCGCAAAACAAAAATAAAGCAAATGTGTCAGTTTAGGATAACGCTTTCAGAAGTACATGGGTGGAGGTCACAGCAAGATATTATGAGGACGGATGGGTCGTCTTTCGAAGTTGGTTGAGAACCGCTGTTCTAAATCATCAATGATATTTCTAAAATAAAGTTCTTTTTTCATGTGGTTGAATAATATTTTCCGTTGAATTATCAAATATGAAACACTATTTACTTTTCGAAGTAAAAAATTGATATTCATATGAGAAAATGTGATGCATCTCACTCATTGCTGTGAGTACTGACCAATATTTTCTTTATATTTTGGTATTTTCTTGTACATTTCTAACATAATTTTCATTAGAAAAATTAAAGAAAAAAATGAGGAAAAACAGCCTAAGAAAACATTTAATGTTTTGTTATAAAAAGGTTTTTCTTATATTGGAAATGGTTTTATTATTAAAATAGTTAATATTACTAAATTACTATTAATATATATTTTTGGAATGTATATTTTTTTGGGTATCAAGACAATTAATTATATTTTTCTTTCATCAAACTATATACTTTTATAGAAATATTATTGGAAAATATAATAGTAAATATATAATTATATTAATTAAGATATCCTTTAACAGTTCTCCAGAAATTATTCTATAACGACTTTATCCTATCTCTTCAAAATTTCTCAAAACTAAGCAAAATCATTCTACTAATGTTGATTTCTATTCTTTTTTACATTCTTTGATGTTTTTTTCTATGTAACAATGACGAGTGAATGAGACTAATTCCTACTACTAAGTAAATAAATAATTTTTTACTAAGTCTGATACATAATCTAATAAGTTAAGTTGGAAATCTACTTAGAATTCTAAGACAGTTAAACTGTATTCTTCCCATCATTTATATCGGATATTTACAAAACCTTAATATAATGATAAAAGAATAGTGATAAGAATAGAATTATATTAATTGTATTAAAATTTCGAAGAAAAATGAAATAAAATACCATTGAATCATTTTTAATATTTAAAATATATCAAAATAAAATTATATTTATTTTTATCAATATATTAACTTGTACTCCATAAAAATAATGATACATTGGTTTCGTTAAAAATTATTTATTAATTTTATTTTAAAATAGTAGAATAAATTTGACCAATGAATTAAAAGACATTAAGAAATTACATTATTGTTTTATGTTTGTAGTTTAATTATTACATATTATTTATATTTTTAAAAATTAATAGTGAAGGAAGCACTTTAAATTAGAAAGAAATAAATTTTAAAAGATTTTTATTCTGTTAATTCATAATTGTCGTCTGTTTAATTTTCGACTGTTAATATAAGCTTTCCTTTTTACTTCAAACATATTATTATGTACTTAAAGTTTTCTGTAATAATCTTAAATGGAATAAATTTATAAAATAAAATACAGAAAAATACGATGTAAAAACTTAATAAACATATCGTCATATGTTATAAAAAATGATAATTATTTTTTATTAAATTAAAGCTTGATAATGGGGTTGTACATCAATGTTAGGAAGGATTATAAAACTGTTCATATCTTCTACAACAAATATCTGTAACTATAATGACCTGCTGAATTTATTAATAACTTCTTAACCAATTTTGTTAAGAAAGAAACTTTCGAGTCAAGAATTGGTCAAAACAATAAATTGCAGTAAAAACTATGATGATTTATAATCAACATGACTGATCTTTTAACTCTTCAAAGCAAAATTAGCTTGTTAAATAATACATGTTACATAATTAAATTTGTTACCTTTAGAGGTTCTAATCTCAAAGCATATTTTCAATCCTTGGATTTTGGTATTACATTTATACCAATCCATGGATTAAGAATACATATTATTATTTTTAATTACTATTTTAGTATATATATATATATTATTTATTTTCTTTTAGTATTAGGTTGATGCAAAAGAAATGTCGTTTTTAATGTATTTAATATTCATTGTTTGAAATATTTAGAAAATCATTAATAAATAGATTTATATTTAAATTTACTTTAAAGCTTAAACTTTACTCTATATTTTGATACCAAGTATGACATTATTGTTGTCAATTTAAGGTGTATTTATTTTATTTTAGAAATGTTAGAAAAGAAGGAAATGAGAACAATTTTATTCTACGATTTCAAACTTGGTAGAAAAGCGAAAAAAACGGCTCGGAATATTAACAATATATTTGGACAACATACCATTAATTTACGAACAGTACAACGTTGGTTTTCTAAGTTTCGTAGTGGCAAAGAGAGCCTTGAAGATGAAGAACACGGTAGTTGACCATCACAAGTTGACGACGACCATTTGAAGAAGTTAATCAATACCGACCCGCATAAAAATTTACAAGAAGTCGTTCAAGAACTCAACGTTCACCATCAAAAGTTGTTCGCCATCTGAAGAAAATCGGGAGAGTGAAAAAGCTGGACAAGTGGGTGCCGCACGAACTAAACGAAAATCAAAAAAATCGTCGTTTTAACGTGTGTTCTTCTTTGCTTTTGCGTAATCAAAGCGACCCGTTTCTGGATCGAATTTTAACGTTCGATGAAAAATGGATTCTATACGACAACCGGCGACGTACGGCTTAGTGGTTGGATTTTAATGAGACTCCAAAGCCTTTCTTGAAGCCAAAATTACACCAAAAAGGTCATGGTAACTGTTTGGTGGTCCGCACACGGCTTAATCTATTACATCTTCCTAAAACAAGGTGAAAAAATTACAGTGGAAAAGTATTGCCAGCAAATTGACAAAATGCACCAAGAACTACAAAAAAAACGGCCGACATTACTCAATAGAAAGGGACCAATTCTTCTTCATGACAACACTCGTCCACATGTTGCAAGAAAGACCATGATGAAGTTAAAGGAACTTGGATATGAAACTTTGCTTCATCCACCGTACTCACCAGACCTTTCTCCTACAGACTATCACCTTTTCAAACATTTCAGTCAGTTCCTTCGCGAAAAATGCTTCAGAAAACAAAGAGATGCTTGGACGACTTCATCGCCTCCAGAACTCCAGAATTTTATGAAACTGGAATAAAAAACTTGTTAACCGTTAGCAACAGTGTGTTTAATGTAATGGTTTTTATTTTGACTAATAAAGTTAATTCTACAGAAAGTTATGTTCATTTAAAGTTGACGGTTAAAAAACGACATTTTTTTGCATCAACGTAATGTAATTAGTTATTTTTTAATGTCGTTAAGATGATTTAAAAATTTATTTTAAATAAAACTACGATCGATTATTCAATCACAAATTTGATGAACAGACGATTCTCTATTAAGAAGCGTACTCCTTTAGTCCCTTCAAAAGATACTTTTCGGTACAAATAAATTATTCGATCATTTCTTCCCAATCTCCGAAAATCCTAATTTATTAGAAAATTACTAGTCTAATTCTGGAAATTCTACTAAAGACTTATCTTATTGATTTGTTAACCGTAATTTCGTTTGATTTCGAAATTAAATGGCCAAGCAATATTAACAGAAGATTATATCAGTGATCTTTTATTTATCCCATTTCAACAATACTGTGAGTAATTTATTTTACATTTTAATATTCTAATATTCGTACCTCTTTGATCACAGGGATATTTCTTGATCTTGGTCCATAATTTACTATCTGTGATCGGGTTGTATAATTTGTTAATTCATGTTGTTTTCATTAATTAATTGAATTAATTAAAGCTGTTTACTCTATACTTATTTAGGTACTATATTATCATATACTATTGTTTCAGGTTTAAGATCAGTAGAATAACTAGTATTTATTCGTCTCTGGTTTCGGGTATTCTTTTACAATAGAAAGTTACAACTTTTACTATATATATATATATATATATATAAATTTTAATCTTGAAATTCAAGAAAGAAAATATATTCTAATAAATAAAAATGTCTACCCATGTCTCCAATTTTAAATTTTAGAATGAATTTTTGTTTTCCCCAAAAAATTAAATTTTTTTTTCTAAATAGTTTTTTATAAAACTCTCCAGTGAAACTCAATTTATTCTTCTAACAGCTAATAGAGAAGATAATCGACAAGAAAAATATTTATAAACAATACATTTATATTTGTATCTATTATAGTATTTTTTACGAAAAATAAAGCAAAATAATTTATTGTAGGATTAAAAATGTAATTTTTAAAGTAAAACATTTTCATTAAAAAAACATGCTTTTTTAATTTTACATAATGTAAAATTAACATAAATAATAGAATGATTAATTAGTTCATAAATATCAAATTTACAACCAAAGTAGGTTCTTAACTATTAATATAAAATTCTAAATAAAAAGATAATTTTATTTTATTTTTCCTTCTTTCCTTATTTTTCCTTCTTCTTATTTTTCCCTTTCTTCTTAATTTTTAATTAACATATTTTCGCCATTATTACCCAATAATATTTTCATAAATAAAAATGTTTAATTTTTTCGTTACCTTTTAAAGTAAATTATATTTATTAAAATTGTGAAAAATTGTATTTTTCAAACAATTCAAAATTTAAAGATTTTTGCAGGAAATATTGAATCGAACAAATATTCAGTAGCCCATTTCAACATCAATCAAACGGGTTGGCAGAAAGAACTATTCGAACAGTAAGATACATGATAGTAACAAGCAGAGGAGGCACAGACGAACGATCATGGTGGCAAATTGTTCCGAAGATAGAATTCTGTCTAAATGCAACGGTTCCGAGTAGGACCGGATATTCGCCTTTCGAAGTTGTGTTTTGTAGAAAAATAAACTTACATGCGGCAGCAGGAATAGCTAAAACAAAGAGAGCAACGTGATCAAGATGAAGGTAAAAGAAAATTTAGAGAAAGCGGCAAGCCGAATGGAAAATTGGGAGAGAGAAAAGAGAACAAATCGAAATTTCGAGGATGGTCAGAAAGTCTTTGTAAAACAAGATCCTACAAAACTGAGAAAGGACACCTTCGCATTTGATGGATCGTACCAAATATTAAGACATATATCGCCACACCAATTGGAATTACAGAATTTGAAAGATGGAAAAATAATTCGTCGAAGAATTGAGTGGATTAAGAAAGTGAATAACGAATTATAAAAGAGGAGAAAGTTGTGATTATTATTTTTTTAAGTATTCTAAAAAAGATTGTAAATAATTAATAAATTCTACTTGTTGTTATAATGAATACTGAAGTAAAACCTGGAGATTTAACTGTAGGTGAAGGTTGTGGAATGTATGTCTGGCATGGTTGTTTTTTATATTTGAGAATAGTGTTTTTTTGCTGTACTTGAGATTGTCTCAAAGAAGATAAGACATTTTTTTATAAAAATATGTATGCTAGTTCCTATTTCAAAACTACTAATCCCTGCAAGATTTCGGTCCATGATCCCAAAACATGTAACATGGTATTCTTATACCTCCTAACTCAATGATTTTGTTAATTTAAATGAAACGATTTTAGATCTAATAGGTTGTCGTTTAATATAAACCAAATATGAACATCTACAAATTTTAGCGGTTTTAGGGTTAATGATTAACTGAAAACATTCAAATAGATAAGATCTAACATATGATAAATATATTTTAGACGATTCTCAATGATGTTGTCATAAATATTATAGTTTAAAGTTTTTTAGAGTATCACTTTTCTTTTAATTTTTGTATTTTTCTATAAAACTTCCTTAGAAAATTAAAAACATGATTTTTGATATAAAATTTAATATCAGTTTTTTTTGAGATTCAGAAACAAAACAATATTATATTTTAATTTAGCTGTTTTAAATATTCTGTATCTCTTTGTGACTTATTCTTTTCTTTTACGAAATTCGGTAGTCTTATAAAACTTGTGAGGGTTCTTTGCTAATTTTTTTTCTTTTTTGTTTTATGTAATTTATTTTGTTTTATAATTTTGTTTTATATTTAAAAGAATTATTTAATTAACAAATATATATATATATATATATGGTCTCAAAATATAATGAAAACGTTTTTGACTACTTATGATTTTTCGATTTGGAAAAATCATTGCTCGATTTTGGGCGAATGTTTGTTTATAGTTACGATTTCTATGATTTTCAATTTGTAATTAAATGATTTTATGAAAAGAAACTATTGTAAGATATTTTTAATTGCTAAGACTTGGAGATTTGCATTTGGCAATCATTAATGTGCCAAAAATAATAAAAAATTGACAATCAGTCTGAATTTGTGTAAGTGGATTCAGCTCAAATAAGAAAAGCTAGAGGCTCTACGAAATCGCCGAAATCGCGTCTCAGCTACCGTCGTTCAGTCTTCAAGGCAATCTGCAGATTAGAAGGAACATCGAGATAGGGTATCCATAATATATCCGATGAGAATTGTCGGTGCTAATTGGAATGCTATTTTCTTTACACCCTTGATGTTTGGAGTGATTGACAAAATTATAACTAATGTATTTTAGATCTGCTTATTCTTAATATCGTATCACTCTTTCATTTCCAAAAGAGTTTCTACCTCACTTAACATTGAATTTCAAATTTCTACAGTTCTACCACCAGCATTGTCCCCTAGGAAATATTTTTGCGTTAAAGCTTATATTCGATCTAAAATTAATACACAAAGCTCTTTGAATATTTCTTTGCTTTGTATGTATCATTCCGTTCCTTTTCATTCATGTTTCTTTACCAAATGATATATCTTAGTTCCAAGTTAGGAGACATCTTTTTTTTTATTTGACCGCGTATCTCGCAAATTAAATGTACAACCAAATACTCAATAATAAGTATAAAACATAATTGTCCTTAATAATTGTAATGTATTTTACGATATTCATTATTCAATCAAATATAAAGATAAAAATCAATATATATGTGAGTAATATTTTTGAATTTTGTTTGTTGAGTTTAGTATTTGAAAATGTGTTTCTCCTACCAGATGGAAAATTGATATTTTGGATGTTCACGATGAATAGTTATTCGAGCATTGTAAATTACAACCTAAGATATTAAAAAACTTTTAAAATATCAAATCGTTTAAACTTTTCATATCAAAAATTTTAATAAAGTAAATAACTTTTAAATTATTTTTTAATTAATAAAATAAGTGTTTTTCTTTAATTAAAATCTTTTTTTAAAATTAAATTAATATTTTGATAAAATTATTACCAAATTTATAAAAGTAGAATTTTTAAAAATAAAATCTAAAAATCATTTAAAATGAAAATTTGTTCGAAAAATTATTTATTAACAAGATATTAACAAAAAATTATAAATTTCGCGAGATGTCGAATTATGAAAGCTTGGCTGAGATTTGTACAAAAGACAATTCAAATTGTCTTGAAAATAAATGTGTAAAAAAACCCATATTAGTGTTCTTAATGATATATATGTAATAATTTTATTTGTATTCGAAGAAATAGTTTTAGAATTAAAATTTCAATTTTAAAAGCAATATATAATAATATATTTTACAAACAGATTTAGAATCGAATCTCAAAATGCTTCCATTTATGTCTTTAAAAGTTGTAAAAATCAAAAGAAGAAGAAGAAAGAGAAGTAACAAACATTTTAAATTCGGAAATCCGTAAGATCTCTCAAGATATCGTAATTAACGTTTGTCAAAATAATTCTACTCAAATCCTCCATTAATAATATAATCAATTTATGACAATCCACTTCTCTATTCCTGGAACATCGAGTTCCAAACTTCAAGTTTTTCTATATGAATTAGAATACACTTTACACATTTTTAAGTTTCATTTTCATGGTTTTATATTTTTTAGTTTTATCAAATATGCATCAATTTGATCAAACAATTATTTTCATTTATTTTTTTATAAATTAGTTGTAAATAAATTGTCGAAACGTATGGAATAATAATATATATTAAATTAAATATATTTAGGATTATATAAATAAATAAATAATATTGCAAAATACGTAAAGGAAATATTATTAATTTGATATAATTAAAGCGATTGTCGTGTTTCCAGAATAATTCAGACTTAATGAAGAAAAAATTTTTAATGAGTATGTCCTGCTAAAAATATTATATATTTTTGATTAATTATATTTACATATTTTTTATTCATAAAATTTTAGATAATTAATAAATAAAATAAAAAATTGATATAGTTTGTTATTTATAATGTACATAAATAATTATAATTATATTACTTGTTAATAATTTCCAGCAAATTGAAAAAATATTTTTTAATGATGATTTTTCGTATAATCTTTAATATTTGAAAAAAAAAAATTGTATATAAATGAATGTATAAATTCTAAGGCAGTCTAGATGACGAACGAAAGTGTCTCTAAATAATTACTATAAATAAAAAAAGTATTTTTAACAAAATAATTATAATTATTAACAAATTTGAACACTGAAGGAAAAATCACAACAAGAAATGTATCAAAAATAATTAACGTAATACTTAGTATTAGGTTGTTCGATATGAAACGGGTCAAAATTAAAGTAAAATGTAAATCGATTTTTTTTAAATAATAACATTTTATTTTTAATCAAA
>MQRK01249263.1:0-17042 GCA_001938485.1 Girardia tigrina
TCTCCCTTATACCTAAAATCCAAATTCTGAATAAGTTAAGTCTGTAAAATATCAATTGTAAACTACTGTAATTATTAATAAATCTTATATAAATAAATTCTTGTTTTACTTTCCGTTTTATAAATTGTTATTACGATAATAATTTAAATACACCAATATCCCAACAATTTCAATATTTGTTGAAAGTGTTCAAAAGATTTAACACCGGATGACTAATCATAATTTTATTCTTGAGAATTATTCATCAGCATACTATTCAGTACACTATTACAAATGATTTTGATTAGGGTTAGGTTTTAGTGCTAGGTATTACGGAAACGGACTAATGGGGCAAAGATTACCACTAACCCGCATACGCAATCTTATAATAGACCAAATAAAAAAAAGTATATACACAACTGTCGAAAATATAATTATATATAAACAATTATCAACAGATGACAGTCAGGAAAAGAAAGGAGTCGTTTGATCACAAAAGAATTATGTCGATAACACTAGCGAAAGCCAAAACAGATTTGTCACAAAAAACAAACAAAATGTTTACTTCAAACTGAGGCTTCGACAAACGCTCTTGGACTTAGATATCGATATTCGGCTAAGGTGCCGAAAATGTCGTAGCTCGATTGTCTGTTCCGTTCGATTAGATTGACGACTGTCTTTGTTCTTCTCGAAAATTAGGATTCTTCTATTAATTGTCCTTGATCGGTGGTTATGATTTGTCAGATGTATAGTCCTGTCTCCGGATTCTTAAAATAGTCCACTGGATTAAGGAAACCAGTCGACGGCGATTTTGAACCGGAATTTTATTATTCGGCGACTTTTACCGATGTCCTAACGATGGATCAGTAATTATAGAGATCACGATATCGTTAAGATTATTTTGAATTTTGATTTTAATTTTTTTATCAATTATTATTGATCATTTTTTATATTGTATAATATTGCCATAGGCAATATTATTTCATAATATTATAATGAATTTCATTAATAATTCTTTCATTAAATTTTCTTTGATAGAATTAATATCATCTTTGCTGCTAAAATAATCGGATTTAGTAGTTGTGATTAACGTATTGGTGATATGATTGATTCGCGGAACAGATTGACTTGTCTCCATCAATTACTAATTGGAAGTTTTAAATTTAAACAGAACTATTTTCAATAAATTCTAAAAAAAACATAGGTAGTACATAATAGATAACGCACACTGACACTAACTGATCCAACATTCACAAAAGTGCAAACAAGAAAATCAAAGTCCGCAATACTAGGTTTAAGGTTAGATTTGTGATTAATGTAAACTCTTAGGGATTTTCGGTTATTTTGAATTTTGTTTAGGGCCAGCGTTAGTGTTAAGTGTAATGCATAGAGTTTGAATAGTTCAATTTTTTAACATTAAAATTTTTATAGCTTATTTCAATATTTTGACATTTGTCACGACCCCTTCGAGTGAGAACATTTTTGAAAGCTCAAGAGCCCCCATTGGTTGTTAAGGGTCAACCACGACCCAATGTGTCTTGCGATCACTTTTATCATTATTCATTTTATTAGGTGGTCGGACGCGCCTCCCTCGTCTAACATCTAACTGGTAGTGCCAGGTCTGGAGCACCTTCAGGTTCAGTTTAGTTGGGAAGGGCTTGTGATTTATTGTGCATGTGTTGAAAATGATATACCGCTCTATCTTCTGTTTGCCTCGCTCATGCTTGTCTGACTTGCGACATTACTATTGTGTCACTGGTGGCATCTCAAGCGGCACCCCAGATTTTCTAAAAATAATAATTGGTCATTTCAGCAGCGGCGTTGCCAGGAATTTCAAAAGGGGTGGGTTTTCACAACGAAAATCAAAGAACGGCCATATTTTATATTGTAAATTACAACATTATAATATTACAATTTGTAATAGTTTTGCCAACCATGCACTAAACGTCAAAAACTTAACCCATCTATTTTAGGTAACAACTTAAAATGAGGATAATAATGACCTCATGAGATGTTCAAGTCCATTAATGCTCAAGTCAAATCAAACGGAGATTTGGTCGACGAGATTTTAGTGAAATTTTGTTTATTATGTCTGTAACACTCGGAGTGAGGTCCCGATGGATATACAGCAGTACCAATCCATTCATCCGCGTTTCTGCTGTAGTGTTCCGAAGGTAGTTTTTGAGACGACGGAGAGATGAGAAGGATCGCTCACAGGAACAAATTGTGGCTAATATTATCAACAGTGTGCAAATATTCGGAAGTATTTCCGCATGACACGCAGAGATGCCTTCCAGCGCATTTTTAGGCAAATCTGTCTTCTGCAGTCGGCATAATCTTCCGTACCACAGGTTGATTTTCCAAGTGCGGTTATCAGTTGAACTACTCATGTCGGCGGAATAAAATTTTTTTAGAATATGGAAGCCTTTTAGGTGGTCAGTAGAGGGCGGTTGGCATGGGTCGGTGGGTAGCAAGCACTGGAAACCAAGTAGAATATATCTGTGAGAAATAAATATTTCTTCAAGGTGCTGGATAAAACCATCCAGCAATGAAATGAAAATAACATCTCGGTAATATGATTCTGGTAAGTTTGAAGGCACGTTACAACGATGTCTCTGGGCGGATGTTATTCGGGGTACACGAATTTTAATTTCATGCGTTTCATTGCATTTGGTGACATCAGCGAAAATCTCTGCAAATGTCTATTCAGCATTACTTCTCAAGGCTTTCATTTGGGTAGCAGTGTCTTCGGCCAGATTTACTGCCTCAACAAGGTCGATGTTCTCCTATTGCAAGGTCTTGCAGAGAATGACACTCAATCTGAATAGTATATGGAGTGTGAAGAGGAGACAATGAGCTGAGCTTCCCTCAAGGCCTGCAGAAGTTGGTATGCATGTGATGAGGTTTCCTTATGGGACCACTCGGAAATTATTTCTAGAGAAGTTATTACAGCCTGGAACAGCTCTACTAAAGCGGATATGGAATCATGTTTTTTAACCATAAAGGTGTTTGAACAATAGTGTTTTATTGAAAAATGTTAAGCTGATTATTTTTTGACAACGTCAAGGGAGTGGTTACAACCCCAAATCCCCCCCTCCTTCCCTAAGCCACTGCATTTCACAGTTATCATTCTAATACAGTTTAATATTATGTAGATCTCATGTTCATGAAAATTCCTCTTCGAACTAAATTCCTTTCATTAGACTAACCTTTAAAATCAAGCTTTAATTATTCAATACAATTATTATTATTCGTAAAATCAGTTAAATTTTGAATATTTCATTTGAGAAAAGCACATTTATAAATCATTAATAAGTCGATAATTATTATTTACAAACATAAATACGAGATTTCATACATCTTATTCACCAGTCATTCATCAGATGTTTATTATTTATTGATAAATTTTATGATGGTTTCTCTCTCGCGTTAGTTATATTGGACATTTCTCGATTGTATACCCGCATATATTTCGGATTCAATGACAACAATTTATGAAATCTCAATTCGCAATTATGAAATTTCGCTCTTAGACGATTACCTCTCGCAATTTTCTCTCTTGATTCTAATTTCTCTATTCCCTGGTATGTATCATGACTGTACATTGTATTTCTCTGTTCAGCAACGGTAATTCGTTTTAGATGCATAATCTTTGCAGCTTCTTTCTCTAATCAGGGGAAATATTCTGGTGTTCCTCGAACATGGAGATTGGGGCAACGACGACAAACCTAGGAGTTAAAATAAAGTGAAAGAGATACTCTTAGTATTTATGGTAATAGTAATTTTTTCAAATTAATAAAAATGATTTATTTACAGAATATATTTATTTTAAAGATAAAACAATACAACTAGAAATTTTTGGCTCCGGAGGAAAGTTCTGGTACTCCAATTAAATTTTGATGTACTTGTCAAATTCTCTCGTGGTAATCTCTTCGGAATCTAACGTCGGAATTCGGGTGATAAAATTATTCAATTGTCAAACACTTAGAATTAAATCTTTGTCGGATGCTTGAAATTAATTTTTTTGTTGGCAAATTGTGTTCACTTTTTGGTTCTAATGTTCTGGAAATGTCTACTACATTTATACCATGGACTGTTGTTCTGTCGTACTTCTCGGACCAATTATTATCTGCCAGCGATAGGTTTATTAACTTTTGTACTTACTATTGGTCGATTGAAATCATTTTTACGATGTGTACGTGCTCTAGAGTCAGCGTGTGTTTATGGTAATTTTGATTTTTCTCATCAACATCTATAAGTATGCTTTTTCAGATTGTCATTCTCAGCATTATCACATGTCTCGTGATTCACGGATTATTCACTATGAATAATCACGTGATATTAATTTTCAGACTGGAATTGAATCATCGGTAATTTCTAATTAATTTAATATATTTTAATTAAATTTTATTATATTTCAGCAGTGAATGTATGGATTGCTCTTGTCAAAATCTATATGAAAGGGGCAGATGTGAATTTTCGGCCACCTTGTGAGTCTTGACACAATATTTGCGAATTCGGGTTTATTTATATATATTTACAGGCCAGGAGAAGCAAAAGGACCATTCCATTAACCACGAAGGGTGCTGGTCGCTATAGCAGGGCTCCGACGATCCATAGTTTAACTCTTCTTTCGTTTTTCCAATTTAATATATGTATTCAATTGTTGGGTTTAGGTTTTCTCTTGTCATTTATAAATTTTAACTTAAATTACTAACCGTAACACATGTATGTTCAATCATCCAACAAAAAATCAGGGATGTGAGGAGTCACATCTTGATAAATCTTCCTGTTATGAATTTAAAGATGGATATTTTCAAAATATTTTTATCAGATATATTAATTACTCTTCCTTTATTTGAATGATTGTATATTTTAATGGTATGTCTCTAAAATGACGTTTCATAAAACAACGCTTTGCCAAAACAGTGTGTATTCCAATTATTGTTTTAATTTTAAATGGTTCAGATATAAAATTTCACTTTTAATTTTCTTAAAAAGGAAATTATTCTTTAACTAAAATTAAACAAAAAACTTTAGGACTTTTTTCTTTAAAAAAGTTGTAATCATTTTAATATTTATTATATTGATAAGGAGTCAAATTCAAATATCGAATAGCTAGTGAGGTTTTGATTTTTTTCAATTTTGATTTTCAAATATTTGTTAATTTTGAACGAATAATTTGGTATGCTTTTTACAGTTAATGTTTGCAATATAAAAGAGTGAACCATTGAATAAATATAATAAATCACAAGTCATAACACGAGTTTCAAAATAAACCCGATTTTAAAAACTAATTCAAGTAAACTTGCACTTACTACGATAAAACACAATGATACATCTCCCACAGATTCAGCAGAATCTAAGTTATCTTATAAAATATAAATATAGAATATCTTTGAAGGCCAGCATTGTTATACTCTCAGCTTATGTCCAATTTTAAATACATTACCATGAAGTAAAGATTCAGAGTTCTTTAATATAACTACAATTTGACTCAACTAACGACCTCTTTCATAACTTCTTTTGTCCATCATTTTTTTGCATCACTGAGTCTAATTTGGTTTTATCCAACACATTACTACTTTCTTTGAACTTAGCTATCAAATTATATGCAGAAACGCGATTGATTGAGTTAACAATTATGTGTAACTGACGATCACATCTGTAAATAATTTAAAAGAGAAAAATTTTATTTTTTACTGGAGTATTGTTCACTCAATATACTGCTTCTTGACTTTCCTTTCCGATTCTTGTGGCTAAGGACTTAATTGCTGAATGAATCCTCTTGAATATTTCATCACAAATCCTCCTATTTACTGCGTGATTGCACGTTTTAATTTCCGATTAAATTTATTCTAAATGGAAGTACAAGTCATTTTTTACATAGTCAGTATTTTCCTTTTTCTTCGTCCAGTCCAAAATGTGTAATATACGCTCCTCATGCATCTGTAATACACAGCATACAAGATTTGAGTAGGCAATCGGAGGACGTTTCAGTTTTTATAATTTCAGAAAAAGCAATAATGTACCACCATTCAATCCGTGGTATGCGTAGTAGGGTGATGCAAATAGTGTCTTCTCATTTACATATAGTTTGTTCATGATCTCTTTCAAAAAACGTCTCTTAAATAGAAACAGATTCATTCATGTGAATGAGCAGAAATTCTCTCATTTCAATGTGTCTCACTGTATATTTTTATTGCACAACCTGTTGATCAAACTGAAAGATGTACATTTGATTAATGTATATTAATGAATGACTGGGGAGAAGTAAACTTAATGGTTTACACTTTGCTCAATCATATGCTGGGAATTCATGGATAAATTATTAAGGTGTCTTCATGCGCACACATTTGTTAGAATGTATGTCAAGTTATTTTGAAGAAAAGTAATTATAATTTCAAATTTTCAATAATCAATAACATACAATTAAACTTCGGATAATCAATCGATAAAGATCTCGCAGCACAAAGCTCAATATAAGTCAATCAATAATTCAATGAATACTGAGCACACAGCTCTTTAATACGAGAACCACAATACTTTAGCATGAGCAATACCTAAGAAAGATGGAAGTTACTTTAATCGATTCTCTTCCCTACATGATACTTGATTAATATTAGCCAACTTCCAAAAGAAAAGTTAAAGAAAAATTAAACTTTGCTTCGAATTCCTAAAAGAGTAAAATCATTTGTTGATTTATTTTTTTGTATTTTTTACTGACATTTTCTGGGATTTAAGTTGTGTATTTAATCAATATCTCGCTTACTTAAATATCTACTTTTCTTTATTTATTAAATTGATTTAGCCGATCAAATTTCAAAATACAAAAAAAAAACATTAATCTAAGTTTTGTTAAAATAAATTTTATATTGACCAACAATTTGTATTTTCTTTTAAAAATATTTTAAACTTATTCATAAATTTTCTAATTCAAATTTTAATATATTTTGTTCAGAATCCTAACAAAACTAACTTTATTTAACATGCCTTTGTCTATCTTTAAGTGACATTTCAATTCTATATCTAATGAATTTGTTCGATGTGACGCCATGAACTTCTCAATACTAATAGCTGGACTTGAAATTCAAATTACGTGGTAGAAAACTAATTAATGAATTTCAAATTTTAATGTTATCCTAATAAATACCTATGTACACACCTAAAGAAATTTTCCCATTTTGTATATCATATTGTACAATTTTCTAGTCTAGCCAAACTGAGTTATATTTGTATTGTTGACAATCTTGTTTTGATAGTCATTTTATTTCTTGATCAATTATTATAGATTATTATAATAAATCGGAGGGCGACAACGAACGGGGAGCTCTCACAAGCTGGTCAGAAAACCGATATTCTAATGCACATCTACAGGTGGCCCCTGGATTCAACTGGTTCATGAGCGCCCACTAGTCAGTTAGACTATTCCTCTTTCCAGCAACTTCCCGCACGATTAAGTGGTCCTGGTTACTGCAGCTCAGTCTGGTAGCCAGCACCTCAAAGAGAAATGTCGTTATAGAAAATCTATAAAAGTCAGATCAAGAAAGGGTAATGACCAGTGTTCAAGGATCAAAATAACAGGCAATAATAGTTGTAAACTAAAATATTGAATGATGAATGAAAAAATATAAAATGATAAATTGGGAAAAAAATTTTCTTTTAAAAATAGTTTAAATGCGTTAATCGATTCATAATTTTATTCTTTTTTAACTTGCCAAAAATAAAGTGCCGAACAGTAACATCGGTGACTTTTATATAGTTTCAGGATAAAATACTGATAAAATACGAGAAACCCTAGCAGTAAGATTAGACTGAGGGAATAAATTTCTACCGATTATCCCCGAAAGTTGACAACCAGTAGAAAAAAACAAATATACAAGAGGAGGACTTGCAATCGCGAATAAAAGGGTACTAGCAAATAGAGTGGAGCTGATTAACAGCGAGAATCTCAAAGATATAACAAAAGGGAGAAGAAAATTACCAGCTGACCACGAAAACCAAAGTTGCGATCGACTATAAATAAATTAACTTTGGAAGAGAAAACTAGTCAAGAAAGTTGTGTAAAAAAATACAATAATAATAGCGATAAAATCGGAATATAATGTCAAGTTTAATTGAGAAAGATTTGATGGAACACCGAAAAAATTGGAGGTGTTCCTACAACGTTATCGCACTCATGTAAAAGCATGTGATTTAGAATTTACTATCAAATTACCTATTTAACATTCTATTTATTCTTAAATGAAAGCTCAAAAAATTGATCCAGGGAAACCAATTTATCTAAACATCATCACTATGATTTACAGCCATTGTATATTGATAAATTAAGCTATACATTGTATTTTGCGTATCAATAAACAAAACATTATGAATTGTGATTTGAAAACTATTTGACGAAATGTATGTTTATTTTTGACAATTATCCAGCATTTCTGATTTAAAATAAACACGCACGCTTTGATTCCGTGTGTTTTTTTTAGTAAAATAATTAAGAAAGGTCAAATCGAAAATTACAAATATTCTGATTCCTTGTTTTTATTAAAATCATTTCCTTTTTTAATTATCATAAAAACGATATAGTCCAAGAACTAAACTAATAGAATTGAAATCACAACAAGTAGAAACAAAATCTCTATTAAAGACATGAACCTTTGAGAAAATATTCAAATGGTTCAAGAAAAACTTCCGCCAATCGGTTTAACAAAAATGTCGATTACAACTGAAAGATAGTTCATATATGAAATCATTCACTGGCATATTTAAATGTCCACTCTTCCGCGATCTTGGTGAACTGCTTCTTATCGTCCTTGTAAAGTTGGGCTATCGCTGGACTGTATGGATCATCGGGATTCGGGTCGACAAGAAGAGCCGATATGCACAATAAAACTAGAAAAATCATTTAAAAAACAAAAACGCACAATTACTATCTACAGATAGTAGGGAATATTTCGTTATATTTATATACTCCTCTTTTCCGAAATAATGTTTACATTTGGGATAAATCTTTCCGATTATCAGGATAGATAACGATTTAGCACTTCAGGACCAACAAAATTTCCATGGTTACAGGTCGCATTTTAAACAACATTTATGTCATACTTTCCTTTTCTTGTTTTCGGCACTTCATAAAAGAATTTTATCAAGTTAGACCTTTCTAGTAAAGAAAATTGCAGCATTTAACACAAATTAGAAAATGTAAACATTATTTCGCAACAGAGGGAGTATTTATTAAATTTACACTTTTTATGTGGTCCTTTTATGCGATTTTTATTTGTGCGAACTCATAATTTTTAATATGAGATCGCACAAAAAAGTCACATAAAAACCGATGTGAGTGTATTACATTATGATGTGGCTTTGAAAAATTCGCGAAAGAAAGCACAAATTACAACATTAGTTGCAATAAAATGTTCAATAGTTGTTCGATTCGCTAGTTGGGTGGAGAATGATTGATTTCACCCGGAGGCAGAGAGCATCAAGATTGAGGATAAGTCTTGCAATAGTCGTAATTTAAGAAGCTCTAACCTGGACTCGGAGAGTAAAAATAAGATAAAAACTTCAAATTTTTTAAAATTCAATTCTAAAATAATTAGAAGAAAAAACATAAAGTTTTATAAAAGTTAAATTAAAATATCTATACACTCAATTGATAATAATAATTATTGTTAATAATATTAAAAATCTGATTTTAATATTTACTAAATCTTAAAGTCAGTCAAGAAATTCGAGTCCAGTTGAATCAGAAACCTTTGGAATTAGAGTCACAAATCGAGTCCGAGTCTAGTCATTTGGAGGACTTAAGTCGTGACTTGAGTCAATAACACTGATAACAAAAATGGTTGTTGATCATCCGTACTCATCAATCTTTACAAAACCGATGCACCAAGACACTATCATTTACAAACAACCATTGCTCAATATCACCAAGATCAGTCAAGACGTAATGAATGGTGGATTCGCTCATTACGAACAGTTAATTGAGACTATTATTTTTTCTACAAATGAAAATCCATTATTTAAATGACCGAAACCATAACAACGAGGTTAAACTGGAAATCGACATTAAGGGGAGAAGCTGGAACAAGTTAAGAGTTTCAAATACTTAGGCTCTACTATCACAGAGAATGGGAAAAGTGAAGAAGAAATCAGAAGCCGAATTGGTATTGCAACAAGCGCTATGATTAAGCTTAGCACAGTGTTCAACCTCAAAGAAATCCATCTCAAGAGCAGAATAAAGATCAATAAGGCTACTGTCTATGCAACACTCCTCTATGTATGCGAGAGTTGGACAATAAATCAGAAGAGCATGGATAGACTTAAAGCGTTTGAAATTAAGTGCTACAGGAAAATGCTGAAGATCAAGTGGAAAAAAAGAAGACAAACGACTTTGTCCGGAGGAGAGTGACAGAAATACTAGGTAAAAAACCTGAATCAATAGAAGCGACCATCAATCGAAGGAAGCTGAAATTCTACGGACATCAAATAAGAAAACAAACACTAGAAGGAAGAGTGGAAGAAGAAAGACCACAGAGGTAATGGACAGACGATTTAAAAGAGTAGAGTGGATTTGGTATGGAATTTCTGATAAGAGGCTACAAATAGAGAGATGTGGCGAAGGCATGTGCATAACCCAACGGCTAAGGTCAAAAAGAAGAAATGACCGAGAGATTGTGAAAAAAATCAAATCAGTATATGCGGACATTATCAACCAACTATCATTCGTCAATCCAGACCTCAACGACACTTCACCCCTTTCAGACCTGATTCAACGCAGCCAGATTTTATATTTGAATTTTGTAAAATACTGTCCAATATTTGTTATTAACTGAAAGCGACACTACACTACAAATATACATATTTGAAACTTTTAGATTAACCTATAACATGTAATAGTGTTACGAAATTGTATAAATATAAAAATAATTATAAATACCAAGTTTGTTGCTATGTTGAAGTGTCGTGTTGATGACAAATTAATCCAATTTACAAATTTATTACAAATTCAATGATTCATTTAATAATGAATAAAAACAAAAATTTTATTCTTCTGTCTAAAAGTAAATAGCTGTCAGCTTTGGTAGTCTGTTACACTGCCTCTAACTGTTAGAGTCTAAAACAAGAGTACGTAACCAAAGCTACATGCATCTAAACCAAAAGTTAGTAGAAATTAAAAAAACACTAAGCTGATGCAAACAGTATGATATTAATGATAATTATTAATATCCTAAGTTTATTTTTTGAATGAACAATTCCAGCAATTTTTGATTATTATGATAGGATTGGAAAAACTAAAAAATGATCAAAGGCCCTGTAACCAGTAACCACACGGTTTGTTAAACAAATTTTACACTAAAAGAATACAATTATACCCATCCGTCATTCGAGTCTAACGACATTCGAGTGCCAAAAACTTCACCATAATTGTGGATACCACGTTAAAACATGGAAAATTATTAAATAATGATTAAGTGAATAAATATTATTAAAATTTCTAAATATACTTAAATTATTATTTTGATCACCGAAAATGAAAATTAACTTACTCGTTATTGGATTCGAATTCAGAATTCCCCATATTCATGACACAAAATTTCATCTTTTATTAAATTTCCATTTTATTTTCCATTTTCATTTTAACACAATTACCTTTTTAATTAATATTGTAACGTACATTTTCATTGCAATAAAAATAAAATTTTATGCAGAAAGTTAAATTTGAAGAAAGATCGTGTTTTTAAAAAAATCCTTATGTTGACGAATGGTGAAACATATATTTTAAAATTGGCTGGTTGTATTTATTAAAATCTTTTTTCGATGTTTTTTGTGACGTTTTTTTCGATGTTTTCACGGGCCACGTAATTGTGCTACCTCTAAATATTATTTAATTGTACTTATATTTCTTAAATAGGAACAAAATTAGGGGGTAAGAAAATCATATTTCGGATACAGGTCTTTTTGGCACCGTTTATTTTGGCGAATTTTTTTGGCTCCATATTTGGTGACATTTTTTAAGCAAATAATTTTTTTCACGTAACTTAAGATGTTGAATTTTTTTTAAATTTTATTTTAAAAAGTTTAGACTAATAATAAATAATTTTAGTTTATAATAACCAAATTTATAAAGGGTTTAAAAATTTAAAGTTTAGACTAAGAGGCCGTCTATAAAAGAAGTCAAGCAAGAGGGGGATGGTTGGGAAATTTGACGTCAAATCGAAATGCTGAAGTATTTAGTGAAAGAATTCTGTAACGAAGTGGGACGAGGGGGGAGGGGGTCAGACTTTTTGTGACTAAATGTGATGAGGTAGAGGGGGAAATTTGCTAAAATCGCGTGACGTCATTCATGAACAGCCCCTAATAATAAATAATTTTCGTTTATGGTAACCAAGTGTATAATTTGGCCCCTCGATTATTTATTTATGCATTGCTTCTTAATAAAATAATAGAAACATATGTACGGATGTTTCATATTATTCGCAATGCAGTTCCTGGATTGAATCCCACAGCGATTTCTTGTGATTTTTAATTGGTTTTAATTCTTTCAGGTGTTATAATTCAGGGTAGCTTTTTTTATTTAACTCATAATATGCAGAAACAAGTAAAACGGATTGGATTGCAGAGTGTTTATAATTCAAACCCTGAATTTGTTTTGAAAATTAAAATGGTGATTGCAATGTGTTTTGTACCTATTGATCATTTAGATAACTACATCAATACTCTGTCTGAAGATTTACCACAAGAACTAAGTTCCTTGCTTTATTGGTTTGAAGATAATTATGTTGGGCGTTCAATGAGAAGAGGAAATGGCAGAAACGCTCCGCTTTTTCCTCCTCGGATATGGAACCAATACGATAGAACAATCGTAGAAATTAATAGGATAAAAAATTATGCAGAAGCAACACACAGAAAAATATATGCAGAAAATGGTGTTTGTCATCTAATTTTATGGAAATTTATTGACTGTTTAAGAAAAATTTAAAGGAGCAGAGATTTATAAACGAACAATAATTTGCTGGCAATGTCCCAAGACATAAACGTCTTAAATATATAAGAGCAGATGAAAGAATTTTAAATATATTCAAACGATTTACTCAGAACCACTGGATTATTTACGCGGTTGAGCACACAATTTTGAAATACATTAAGTTTTAAATAAATTTTATATTCTTTACATTTTCTTTTTACATTTTAATATTATATTTTTTATTTTAAAAAATTTAGAGTCTTTCAATAAAAATGCTGCGCCAAAAAGACCGGTTCTCTCATAAACTCCACCCTAATTAACTTTAGGCTGTTGAATCGCTAACCATAAACATGTGCATTGTTAAGAGAACTCACATTTGACAGAACATTTATTACATTCACAATTTTGGTCATCTCTATGACGATCAATAGTATTACTTTCATTTAATTCCATCACTCAAGGTTTTAATACTTCTCCTTCCAATCTGAACTAACTTGAAGAAAGTCATTTTATTTAAAATATTTAATTTAAATTTTATTGGCTAAGATAAAATTACTTTTTATAATGATTTTTTAACATTAATTTGATTTTAATTATTTAAAAATTTACAAAAATAAAATCAATAAAATTATTTAAGTTAGAATAATAAAAATTAAAAATTTGAATATTAAATCTAAATTTAAATAAATTTGTTTCAGATAATAAGAATATTTATCATCTATCTGATTAGGAGAGGCACAATCCCAAATCAACACAACATTTAAACATGCAAACACTACTCAAAAACATCACTACTCAATCAATCATCATTTTGCCAGATTGATTACCCATTTTTGTGCAGTCATCCTCGGAGTTTACCAGGAACAGTTGTCCATATATATGCATTTTGATCCAATGTTTTTACACACCAGTTTTTGATAAACCAAGTTGAGTATTAATCTTATACTGGGAGTTAATTCTGCAAATACAATTAGATTTGATAGCTTTTCGTTTGAAATTGCAAACATTTCAAAGATAATACAATTAATTCAGAACTAAACAAATAATTAATATGGTAAATGAAAATGCAAAAATAATAAATCTGCCGATTAATAAATGTTCAATTGTTAAAAATACAAAAAAATAATGAAAAAGGTTATAAACAGTCAGAATGATAATTTTAAATTGGCTCAACATGATCATGAAATTTTCGAGCTCCACTGCGTTTCTGCTACCACCGGTCAGTCTCTAAGGAAACGTGATGTAACCTAACATCACGAAGCAAACAAATTTTTTTTCTCTCTGTGAACGTGTTATTAAAAAATTTTAATTAAATTTTTTCATTGATGTTTTCGCTTTTAAAAGAATTTTTAAAATAATTGTAATAATTCTACAAAATCAATAAGTAAAAAATGAAACCTTTCGAGAGCGTTAGAGCGGGAGACCATTCTTTATTGAGAATATTGAGACAGATAGCTCCACTTGTGTTGATGTTCGGATGGAATATTCGAGTGACGAAATTGATCTACAAATATCGATTCATTTTCGTTAACAAAATCCATTCGGTGTGTATTTGATTATGGGTCTCCATCGGTTTAAAATTATAAATCAATGATAACAATTTATTTGGTTGTTCGGAAAGTCATTTCGCTTTTTTTTGTATTAAAGTAAAAGACACATTTTTATGACAAATAAATATTTTATTGAAAGACACATTGACCATTGTGGTCCAATACCTTCTTCCATCTTCCTGGCAGTGACATGATTCCACGTTCATAAAATATTTGTTCTTTGCTGCTAAAAAACTTTTCCAGGTGATTTTTAACATCTTTATTTGATCCAAAAGTGTTACCATCTAAATAATTTTGTAGAAACCGCAACAAATGATAATCAGAAGGTGCGAGGTCTGGAGAATATGGTGGGTGAGGTATGATGTTCCATCCAATCTGTAAAAGCTTTTGGCGGGTTACCAAACTTGTATGAGGTCTGGCATTATCTTGGTGAAACACTACACCTTTTCTATTGATCAATTTTTTTATGTTTAAGGGATTCATTTAATTTGTCCAGCTGATGACAGTGGGCGTCCGAATTGATCGTAGTTTTGTCCGGACGAACATGATAAAATACGATTCCTTTGAAATCCCACCAAACAGATAGCATCACTTTTTCTTGATGAATGTCAGCTTTCGAAGTGCTTTGAGCAGGTTGATTTTTTTTACTCCAAGATCTCTTGCGTTTTACCTTATTGTAGACTACCCATTTCTCATCTCCAGTGGCGATACGCTTCAAAAAATGGATCATTTTCTTGACGTTTGAGAAGCATATCGCAGATGTCTAAACGACAGCATAAATTTCGTTCGGTAAGATTATGAGGAATCCATGTGTCGAGTTTTGATGTAAAACCTAGGCACTTCAAATGATCATGGACGGTCGAATTAGATAAATGTAATGTCTGGGCAATTTCGCGAGTTGTTATTCGCCGGTTTGAATCAATTAATGCCTTTAATTAATGTCTTCGTCGGCCTCAATGGGCCTTCGGGAACGTGAAGAATCTTCAACATCAAAATTTCCGGATCTAATTTTTTTTAAATCAGTTTTGGCATTGGCGTTCTGTCAACACATCTTCTCCATACACTTCGCATAATTTTCTTCTTGCTTGTACAGCATTTTTAACTTTTCATTTACCAGTAAAGTCGGATAATATTCTTGTAAAGATATTTCGGCATAGTATAAGAGACAAAAATGTAGCAAAAGTATTGAAAATATTGAACCATCCACAATAACAAATGCTTTAACAATGGTTAGAGAAGAAGACTGTGAAAAAGTTGATAATAATAATCATGAATTCTATAAAATGAACAAAAATATAGAAGTATCAGAGTTATTACAGGAAATTAAGAAGTTCTTTGAAATAACGTAATCATAACCAAAAAATAAATATTTGTCACGCACTCACTATCTTCTCTGACGTATTTTATATTCTTTCATTTATTAACAACATCAATATGATTTTTTAAACATTTATTAACATCACGAACAGAATTTTCACGACAACAATTATTCAAACCACTTTCGCTATTCGACATTTTTCTTGTTTAATATATTTCTAAATTCAATTTAATTTTTGATATTTAAATATTATTAATTAAAATTAAATTATTTTAATTCCTAGGTACAAAAATCGAGTGCTGACAATCGGAGACCGCCACCAAATATATGTATATATTCTAAAACACTAATAATTCTTAGTAAATCGAAATTACTTCAGAATGAATTTTATTTTCTGAAGACAAAATATTGAAAACGACATTTGAATGAATAAAAATATATTGTCGAATTTTCGAAATCAGTCATACGGTTATTACTAACTGTAAAGTGACAACTTTACTTTATCAATAAATTATTTTTAATTCAATTTTTGTTGAATTAAAAATAATGATTTTTTTATAGATTGTTTAAATCGATAGATTTTGTTTTTAATATATTTTTCAAATCTCGTTTTCTTTTATCTATTTAAATAACAAATATTTAAATAATGCAAGAAGATTACACTAACCAATTTCAATACGAGATTGAGATAAAGAAACTATTAAGTAATAAATTATTATTAATTATTAAATAGAGAAATAAAAATATAAATTTGATCTAAAAAATAAATTTAAACAAACAGGAAGTGGAAATTTAAAAACAATGTCAGAAATTAACAGATTTTCAAAAATCTTATTCAATCCCCTTTGGCAGCGATATTAGATAGGATAACGGAATATCTAATCGGAATTTCGAAAGCCTAAAGCAAAATCTTCCGGAGAAGTGAGAAGCGATAGAAGTCTAAAAGTTATTTTTATGTTAACGAAGGGATATAAAATTACGGTAGTTTTGCTTTACCGGTTGTCATTAATTTTTAGAGCAAAATCAGTTTCTTTTTAAGTTACCGAGAAATTCGAATTGTATAACCAGAAGCAAGGATGACTTCAAAATTCTTAATTTTATTTTATGTATATAAATAAATTATTAGGTTGTTCGATATGAAACGGGTCAAAATTAAAGTAAAATGTAAATCGATTTTTTTTAAATAATAACATTTTATTTTTAATCAAAATATCCCCCCATGTTGTCAACA
>MQRK01249263.1:23623-35637 GCA_001938485.1 Girardia tigrina
AAAAATTATCAATTTAGAACGATGTCAAATGACGAGAGTTTTGCTGAGAGTTGTCCAAAAGACAATTCTGATTGTAATGAAAATAAAAGTTTGAAAAGCCATGTTGGTGTTCTTAATACCACCCCAATTATATTTAAGATTGCTAGATCTTTCAGGAATTTTTTTCCACCCCCCTCTGCAATCCTGGCTACGCCGCTGATCCTAACAATATTAATTCGATTTATTTATTAAAAATTGTAAAAATTAATGAACTTATTTACAATTTTATAATTATTTTAAATTAAAAATAAATTTAAACATTACATTTTTAGATAATAAGAATTCAAATATTAATCATCCATCTGGATAGGAGAGACACAATTGCAACTCAACACAAAATATCAGCATTCCAAATATTCCTCACATTATGCGGATATTATGCGATATTCCATTATGCGGATTTCTTATTTAATTTGTGATGTTTGCAATTTTAAAATTTTTTTCCTTAATATAACAATAAAAATTATAGATCAATGCAATAAATTATATATATTTAATTCAAGTTACAATCAATTTTTATTTCTAATCTAAAGAAAAAATCCAAATGTTTATTTCGTCCTTTGTCATTCACTGTTTGACAATTACAATGACGATTGGGATTGATAATCGGAAACTGAAAATGTACATCTATGACCACTGGGAGTAATTTTCGGATTATTTTCTAAATTGCTCTCCGGCGAAATAAAAGGTTCTCGATTTAAATCATTGCAAAAGCAAAGCGATTTAAAAAACTGGTGGTTATAAGCCGCAGGATCAGATATCATTTTCAATAGGGTTTGCCTTCGCAACTGTGTTAGTGTATTCTTTTTATCGACGCCTATGCCCAGATCATTCTCACAAACAAAAACTTCTTGATCACATTCGTTTAATTTCATTTCATCCATATCTTTATCATCACGTAAATTGTTTGGTTTTATAAACATTTCCTTGTCACAACGTTCCTCTTCAAAATCATCGTCTTTCGCATTTTCTGCCATAATGTTTTGAGTTGGAGGGTTGAAATTCAAATTATCTGTACTAAAATAATTTCGATTTGTTTGGCAAGACGGATCGGATGTGATCTATAAATAAAATTTTTTTAATATTTATAATGCATTTTAACGTTGTTACCTTATTATTAAACATATGTTTATTAATAGAATCAGGAGATAAAACTGATTTTACTAATTTAGCAGCGGCAGAATATATTTTTCGTTCTTTGCTATTTTCATTTCTAGTCAAATGAATTTTCCATTGATTAAGACCATTTTGAGCAATTAAAATTTCATCCGCATAGGTCTTTATAACATTCCAAGCATAGAAAATGTCATCGCTGGTAGCGTGTTCACTACAAACACAAAATCTCAAGATGTATTTATCTTTTACAACGGAAGGTGTCATATGTAACTTTCCACTTTCATTTATTGTTCTAATGAGACATTGGTTGATCGAGTTCAGTTCCTAAATAATTTATTCAAATAACTAAAAAATAGATCCCCATAATATATTCTCTCGTGTCTAAATAGTACAAAATAATTGATACCATGTAACTTCGCTTAAAATACTAAAACGTATATTAATGTTTACTTGAAATTAGTTTAATAAACAAATAAATCTTATGAAAATGAATTTGAGTATTTTTCATGCAATGAACGCAGAGCCAAATAAATAGGAGAAGCGACTCGTTATATATGCAAACGAATCCAAGAACACAGTCAAATTTATAGTATTAATATCATTATTGAACATTGTTCAGAGAATTCACACATTTAATGCAGCATTTATTACATTCACAATTTGGATGATTTTTATGACAATCCGTAATAGTACCTACGCTCATATTCATCGATCAATATTTAATACTTCTAATCTCAAAATCTGAACTAATTTGAACATAAATATTTTACTTAAAATATTTACTACAAATGTTATTGATTAAAATAAAATTACTATTAATAATTTTAAAATAATAATTTGATTTAATGATTTACAAATTTAAAAAATAAAATTAAAAAAATCATTTAAAATTTAGAATCAATAAAAATTTGACTATTTAATTTAAATTTGAATAAATTAGTTCAGATAATAAGAATTAAAATACTAATCAGCCATCTGAGGAGAGACACTATCCAAAATCAACACACAAAACATCAACATTCCAAATATTTCTCACAAACATAAAAATAAATATAAATGTAATTTTGAAATCATAAATTTAAAAATTGTGTATTTCCCTTATGAAGCGTTATTAATTAGGTTACACGATCCTATCAATTAATGTTCAAGCAACATCCTCAACCATTTTATTAAAAGTATTTAAACAATTAAAAAAATAAAATAATTGGTACTTTCAAGTCTTATTGTTTCCTTATAATTTAAGACACATAAACTTGCATTGTTCATTTTTAGTTAGTAAACTACATCCAAAATATTTTTAAATTTGAAAAAGATTTTAAAGGTCGCTAAATTGACGGAAATTTCAAGAGTTTGAAGCAATACTTTATATTTTGACTTCAAAAAATTACAAGAAGTAAAATTGTTTATTCAAAAGCAATTTTGTTATCATTTGGTTTCTTTTAATGTTCTTTATTTAATATGATATTTTTTCGGAATTCAGATCTATCCCAGAAGTTAGCCATATCATGATTGTTTGGCATTTTTATAAACAAAATATATATTATAGCCCTGCCCATATCATTTTTTAATCTTCAATGAATAATCTTTATAAACATCTATAAAAGAAAATAATACGTTTTCTATATACTGGCATAGATAAATCGTAATTGTATCTTTATCTCTATGACCTGGTGCTTGATAAAATTGAATTAATTTTAAACAAAAATTTTCCCTAAGAAGTAAAAGTATAAAATAAATATTGTCGAAGAATCAAGATCTAAATGTTCAACAGAATTAACAGAGGCAGTTACAAAATAATTACGTAGAAAGATTTTAACAAATCTTTGACATCGCTGATAGAAATTCCAATGAATTCATGAAGATTGAAAAAAAACAGCTTGTTTTTAAAAGATCAAAGAAATTCCCGGAAAATGGCAATTGAAAATGTTGAATACAAATTTTTAACGAAAGAAAAAAGGAGCAAAGATGCGAGTATTAAGCCAAACGTAGACGACAAGTGAGAGTATGAAAATCATAGAGTACCTTAATGAGTGAACTGGCGATTGTCTGAAGTGAAAATGAAGATTGCAAAATTGTATATATTTTCCATTACCAATTTGACAAGAAAAATAGAATCAATATTTTCGATTACAATAAAATTAAAGTTGTGGAAAATATGTTGTCGTCGGTAGATGTAGAATCAACATTGGAAAGAGTTAATTTGTTCTACTAGAAGTTTACTATGTTAGCCGTTGCAATCACTAGAACTAATGAACAAAACATTCAAGACGTGAGGCTTTCTCAATCAACAATTCATCACGAGGAATCACCATTCAGTTTCAGACACTTTTTCCATCTGTGTCAACTTCCTAATACCATTTTCGAAGAAAATACGCGGTGTCTCCCCAATCCACGCACCGACTGCTGTTTTCATTTCATCCAAATACGTAAATATATTATTACTAGTAAAAAAACTCGTCATATATGACTGGTTAGCTGAATTTTCGTCTTTGAAAGTTTATATTTTAATTTTTAAATTGTAATTGTAATTATTATAATTTATTGTATTATTTCGATTATAATTTATTGCTAAAATTTTTCGGTACATCACGTTTGGCCTCCGTCGTTTGGCCACCGCTGTTTGGCCTCTGTCTGTCTAATCATTTTGTATAAATTTTTTTTGTGTATTATTTATACCAATTCTAATCGATAACATACAAAAACGATTCCGACACGAATATATATAATATTGAAAAATTCAAAATAATTTTCTAGAATTAAAGTAAAATCATTTATTAAAACATTATTAAATATAACTAAAAAAATTGAAATAAAGGATTTTTTGGAATGAAAACTTAAGAATTATTTAAAAATTATAAAATATTTACTGAAAGAAATTATTACAAAAATTATTCTTTTCCATTAATCAATATTCTAAAACTGGTGAGGACCCATCAATAAATACATCCAAAATAATTATAACATAATCAAAAATATAAAATAAAAACTATAGGGTGCAACACCAAATATTTCGGAGTATACTTACAAGGAATGGCCAACAATTTTATGATGGAATAAATCTTACTTTTGTATTCTTCTTCTTGTATTGTATTGTAAAAGCTTGTATTCCTTTCTACATTTTAATCTAAATATATTCCCGGGAAATTGTTTTTTTCCAATCCCGAATCCCGGGAATCAAAAAATGTCGGAAAAAGTAACACACTACTTTGTCTATTATTTGTTGGGTATTATTTGTACGGATAGGAGAAAATCAACAAGGACGCCAATTCTATTCATTTCCAATCGGGAGCACCCAAGGGGACTGGAGGACCGGTGGTTTGATCTGGGAGGTGATTCAGAAGATCGGCCTTGACGGCGGTCCGAGACGTAAGAACGCTCCGCTGATTGGGTTCGATCGTGGATGCATCTCACCGTGTTTTGTCAGAGCAGACAGGGACACGAGGTCCGAATTACTGGGTGAGAGGAACATTTGTGCTGGTAGCCAAGAGCGTGGACGGAGGAGCGTTGTTGACACTCATGCTCGGCCGGCTGGGACTCGGGCAGCGAGTGTACGCGGTGAAATCACCCGGGTTTGGCGACAATTTTAAGAGCAAGCATAGGAACATGGCGACAGCGAACGGGAGGATCGTGTTTGAGTACTAGGTGAACACGGAAATAATCGAGAGGCGGTTCGTGGACGATCAAGAGGCAGAGAGTGAGTTGTACAGTGAAGCATGCTTGCTCTACTGCAGGGTGGTCATGGGAGCGTGCAATATCAAGGACGGTCTACTTGATTCGCACTTCTCGTGTGACGTGAAAAAGCTGCCGGTGGTCGTGACAGAGACGATAAAAAAATTAGGTATTGATCGAGCTGGTGGTGTGAGGCAGTAAAGGCAACAGGGAGTGCTCAGACGGGACCACTGAAGAGCGGTGATTCACCATGGTGCAGGTGTATGCATTGTGTACGGCATGTTGTTCGGGCAGGCGGGCAGAAACACCAGCGGTTGTACCCTGGTCAATGGTCACTGAAATTCGGGAGCAGGCTGAACTCAGTGACTTGCAGTGCGGTTCAAGGGCAACAATTGGATTTTTTTGGCTACCGCAGGCTCCGAATTAAAATTAGGGAACAGACCGGACTTGGTTCCTCAAGGTGTGGTCTAAGAGCCATAAATATATTTTACATTTTTTATAAATACAATTATAGAATTTATAAATTATAATTTAAAAAAATCAAATTAGAATAATTTACTAAATTTATTTTATCAAAATGTCCAATTGAAAGCGTTTGTTAGAGGTAGATTGTCCTTTACTTGATATCGGAAGTTATTTTTTACTTTTTAAATGAAAATAAAAAAAAACTATGATCGGCGCTATTATGTCGGCGCTATTTGGTCATCGCTATTTTGTCGGGTCACAATAAAAGATGGTTTCTGTTACGTTTCCGAACATTATTGTAGAAGTATAAATCAACATTTAATGTAACCAAAAATGTAATGTGTACATAAAATGATTAGAAATATATTTTCAATCATATGAAACACAAAAGCGTTCTTATAAACTGAAGCAATCAGGAGACCGAAACCGATAATCAAAAATAAAAAGTTCACAATGCTTTAATATAATCTTACGTTTTTAGAAAAAAAATACTCGTGAACGTTCGACTGAAATAAAATATTAATAAGTCAGAAATGATAACAAATATGTTCAATAAATAAACAAATATTTTTTCTTACATAAAATTATATAGTAAATATTCATATTTTCGAGTCGAATTATTTATTTAATAATTGAAAATATTCTAAAATCCAAAAAAAATAATTAATTGAAAAAGCATTTGGTAAAGATTATTTCAATTCTTAAATTTCCAAAAAGTATTAAAAATAAATAATGATAAATAATAAATTAAATTAAAAAATACAATTAAATTCAATGTTAAAAAAATATTTTAAAATAATATGTATTTTGTTGAGAAAGTTGTGTACCACATCTAAAATTTTCTTCAATGTTTATTCCCTGGGAAAAAACCTTATCACAATTCAAAAAGGTTTAAGTTAACGAGTTAACTCTCTATACTTTGGAATTTTTTACACTGCTAAGGTCGAATAATTTATGCGATATAATATCTTAAACCTTAAGTGACATGGAGCACAATAAATTGATTGGTTTTGGACACTTCAGCATATGCAGTCTCTATCACACGATTTACCATTTGTAAGTTTCCTTGAAAGTAACGGATGTGGAAATCTACGGTTGATTGCGTTTTTTGGAATATTTTTTGGGATTTGAAAACGAGTAATTTTCAAAGATGATTTGATTTGAGCGTGGTTAATTTTATCAAGCATTCCAATATCCGACAATAATATTGTGTCGATTTACTTCATTTTCAACATCCATTTGCATGTTGCTCTATTGATTATTTTCATCTTGTAAATCCAGTGCACTAATTACATCCTCTTCCATTGTTGTTACACTCTCAGTGCTCTCAATTGTAATTTCATCCAGCTCCTCTATTTCACTAACTGTATCCCTTACTGCACTCTCAACTGTGAAATTTTCTTTATTACATATTGCAGATCCTTCTGCTTGATTTGGGGAATCCTTATTGAAAAATGTGAAATTGGTTTTAATTTTTTAACATCCATAAGTTTTTTCTTTTGCCTTTTACTGGCACCACTTTAAAATGTCCTCTTCATCTTTTAATCACCGACCTTGTTTAATTTTTTGTAATTATTATCAATAAAATCAAAGATTAATGAAAATAAATAACCTGTTATTTTTAGTATTTTTGAATTAATTTTTACTACTACTAAAGGCTGAATTGATGCAAAATCTGGCTGGGGAATAAAGATTTCCAAACTAAGACTTCTATTTATAATGGCATTTGAATAAATCAATAAAAATTCGATCTTTTATTTCGATTTAGAACAACTCACAATATCGATTCAAAATTTCACAAAAAAAGTTAAATCAATTCATACAGTCAAACAACTGCTGATCGCAGAGCTGCAGATTGAGCGCGGCAGCCATGCCCAGAGTTCAACAACTCGCGTCTTGTTGTTGATTTCTGGTTATCGAAATTTACTGTCAAATCAGCAAGTTTGAAATCATTGACAATTTCTGCTTTAAATTCCCCAACTGCAACAAAGCAAACGTAACGGGCACTAATGATTAAGGATAATGTCATAGTTATTCTTTCACTGGGACGTTTTGGACTATCATCAAGGCAAGTAATAAGATTTTCAGTATCGGTCAACAATCGGTGATTTGGAAACAGAGACACTGTATGTCCATCTGGACCAAGTCCTAGGAAAAGAGCAAAGAATTGTGGAATATCCGTTGAATTTCCACTGTTGGACTTGAAAAATTAATGTCAGAAAGATAATTATTCAAGAATCTTCCAAATTCAAAGACAAATTTATTTTGTGAACATTCTCAAAAGATGTCTAGCGCTTCGATTTCGGTGGATAAGATCCAGTTTTTATTTATTTTTTTATTCTCAATAACAAAAAGAAAAGCCAATGAAGAAAATCCATAATTGCATAAATTTTTTATTCGATATCAATTTCTATATAAATAATACATTTAAACAAAACCAATAAATACATGGAATTTTTAAACTTACATATTTTTATTTACAAAAATCAAATTAATTATTACATAAAATTTCTTAACTTTTTAAATTTTTTAATTTAATTTTTTAATTTAATTTTTAATTTAATTTAATTTATTTTAACTGCTATTTTTCAAACAATTTATACAAATATGTTTTTTCACAATTAAGTTTAATTTTCCAAACAATTTTTCCATTCAAATTAATCAATGTTTTTATTTTAATTTTTAACACCGAAATCAGAACCTTTCGGTTCATATTACAATGGTTAGTTCAATTTTAAATATAAAATGTTTAAACTTTAGAAAATACAATTATTAACTTTAAGTATTTTTTATAATATAGGGTTTTCATTTTAAATTGAGACTTTTTTAATTTACATTGAGATTTTTTCATTTTAAAATGATAAATTTTCATTTTGAATTGCGATTATTTTCATTTTAAAATGAGATTTTTATTTTGATTTGAGTTTTTTACTTTTATTATTTGATTTTGATTATTTATTAAGATTTGAAAATTTTGATTTAAATTCGGATTTTTTAGTGAAATTTTGGCTGATCGCGGATTAAATGTATGTAAAAGCTTTTTTATATGTAAAAAATTGGAATCCTCTAACAAATCAAATTTTTAAATAATATTTTGGAATTATAACGTTTTTTTAAGTTCAGTTATTTTTTGTACTTCAACCATTTAGGATCATAATAACGTTTAAAACACTATTTGAATTCATAACCTACAAAAAATGTTTTTGGAGTGAAAAATTTGTGAAGATTTTACACCAAAGTTTTATATAAACTTTTCAATGGTTTTGTATAGTTTTCAATAGTGTTTATATCTATATTTTGGAGGCCCCTTAAATTCAGAGGCCCATGTCAAACGGCCCATTGACATTAAAATTTTTCAATTAAATTTTTTTAAATTTGAAATTATTTAAATTTTAAAAACTTTGTTGGCAAAGTAGAGTTCTGTCTGCATAAAGAATAGATGTTAAAAATTTATTGAAAAAAAATTTTGATTTTAGATTGAATTTTGCATTTGCTTTGGTCAGTTAATATGCTATAAGTAGACTATATTTCAATATATTTATAAGTAAACGATAAAAACGAAGTAAAATAAAGAGTTCTTTTTATACATGTGATTATTATTCATAATAATAATTATCATTATCATTATAGCAATAATTTTAATAGTTATTAGTATAATCAATTTCATTATTATTATTATTATTATTATTATTATTATTATTTTTACTATTATTATTATATTAATGAAATGTTTAATTTTATACACATTTATTTATATTCAGATATCTATTATTTTTTCATAGTAAGATGTTAAAAAATATTTTTGAAATATTAATAATTTTCTTATGACTTACTTTCAGTCGAAAGCACACTAAACCGAGAATAACTTTCCCGACAATCTCAAAACGGTCATTTGATCTAACCAAAGACTCAAATTCAGATGCCAATTTAACGTGCTAAACGGAATTAAATTGCATTCTTTGACAAATTAAAATTATAACATTTCTAATATATTTTTGTAATCCTTCGACTCCATACGCTCTGATAGTGAACCAAAGTTTCAATGAACGGAATCTTCTGCTAAGAGGTATTCCCCAATGCTTTAGATTATTCAATTTCATATAACGATTTTTAAATTTCAAAATCTTACTCGAAAATCAACAGCTTTGCCTACAATAAAATGAATTGATGAATTATGAATTATTTTATTAAATATAATTTTTCAATTCAAAAAAATCAAAATCAATACATTTTCGATTCACGTTCCGATATTATGACGAGTATTTTCGTAGCTAACGCTTTTATTTTTTTCGGTGGTCGGAAATTTGCGCTCATGGCAAAATTACAAGACAAATTAACACAATGTGGATCTAATTTAATTTCAATTAATTCAGGAATTTTAAGTGATTGGATTGATTTTGAGAATAGCAAAGAATATTCGGATGTTGAGTTTATAAATCCAGAGGCATCTTTCACAATTTCTTGCAAGAGAAAGGAAGTTGCAACATAAAACTCCGGTATTGAAATTTTCTTTAAAAGAGCAGAAAATTTTTGAAAGATCGGCAATGAAGAAGACATTTACTAAAATATGTATCTTTAAGATGGAAGCATAATCCCTCTTAAACTGTCTATAGACTTTACATGAAATGGTTATTAATGAGGAGACAGGATTTACCATCAAATGAAGTGTTTTGGTTCTCAATGATGATTTTCTCATTGTAATTATTAACCCATTAACGCCGAACGGGAACATTCGTGCCAAGCTAATAAAAATGGCTGTAAAAGTAAAGACATTGCATTTAGCTATGTTTCGTTGATAAGGTGTGTCCTCTGAAGGTTCAGAACACATAAGGAACATGTTTTGTTTCTCTGTCACCAGGCATTATGAAAAATTATGAAAATTATGGAAAATTATGAAAAATTCATTTTACATAACTCTCAGCATTAATGGGTTAATGAAAACTCCCTATTGGTGTAGTGAATATTCATGCACTTGTTAAGCACTTCACATCTTATTTTTTTCGGTAAATGATTTAAAATAAAGGATATTTTTTCAATATTTTATTTAGAACAATATTAAGAAAGATTGAAAAAGTTTTTCGTGTATTTTTCTACATTTTTTTGAGTGTGATATGTCTTAAAACATTCAAAGCGTGATTAGGGCAAGTCAGTACGCAAGCGCACGCATTGCCCGAGTGAAACACTCGGGTAAAACTATTAAGTGGTCAAAGAGTTGTGTTCATGTTCAGTTGCATTGTTGGGACATTTTGGCATTTTAGGACAGGAAAAAGCCTTGTACCAATGTGTCTGAATGTGTTAATCTAAAATAAAAATTTCCATCAACTTATTTAATTTCATCCAGCAATAGTAAAACCATATGTGCAAACAAATTACAAAAATCATACATATTATTTTTGTTTTTAAATTAAATGGTAAAATTAAGCACAACGTATCTTTCACAACGATTTTCATTGGGAAAGGCAAAGGTTTTTGGTAGAACCTTACTTGAATTCTTGTCTCCATAAGACATTGTAATTTAAAATGATAACCATATTTAGGGGAATTTTATTAATAGGGGATCCTCATAATCAACTAAGCGATTTATAGAATTCCTTTTAATTTTTATAAATAATTAAATAGATTAAACATTTTTTCCCAGAATAAATACAAAACACAGAGAAAAAAAGATAAATAAATGGAAATCACACAAAAAAGAAATCGTGTTTATTGGAAATAGTCACAACAGTAAAAATATGATTTATTAAAATAATTTTTAATGACCGGGAATTCGGTAAAGGAGAGTAAATGAGAATCGATCTGGTATTATTTAGAACTAGGATCGAACATTTTTATTTATTTAATTCTGATTTAGAATGATTTTTGGATATCTTCGCATAATCGGACTAAATATATGATTACCATTCCTTATTAATTTTCTGTATTACATTTTACATTACATTATATAATATTTTCTATATTGTAAATAATTTTCTAATAAATAATAATAATCGTTTATTGCTACATTGATTTACTAACTTCACTTCGAATTTTCAATTTTTTCAATTTTTATTATTTAATAATAATAATAATTTATAATAATTTATTTTATTTCTTTTTATAAAGCCTTTTCTTTCTTACGCGTTGTTAAGATAACTCACACATTTGGTATAACGTTATTACATTCACAATTCGGATCATCTCTATGGCAATCAATAGTACTGCTCTCTATTAAATTTATCAATCAATGTTTAATACTTCTCATCCCAAATCTGAACTAACTTGAAGAGAATTATTTTATTTAAAATATTATATTTAAATTTAATTGGTTAAAATAAAATTACTTTTTATAATCATTTAAAACATTAATTTGATTTTAATTATTTTAAAATTTACAAAAATAAAATCAATAAAATTATTTAAAATTTACAATAATAATAAATTAAAAATTTGAATATTAAATCTAAATTTGAATAAATTAGTTTCAGATAATAAGAATTAAAATATTAATCATCCATCTGGTTAGGAGAGACACAATCCTAAATCAACGCACAACATTTAAACATGCAAACAATACACAAAAACATCAACACACCAAATATTCCTCACACGCGTACTTGATGCTTCTTTCTTCCCCGAAAAAACAACAAATCGAAAAGGAAGTAGAGAAATTAGATGACACTGTTTTCTTAAAACCGATCACGATTTCGGACAATGAGACAAATCTTCTAGCAAAGATAGCCAAAAAA
>MQRK01249266.1:0-14865 GCA_001938485.1 Girardia tigrina
GTAGGGAACCAATCAGAAGTGTTTTTAGGTGATCGCTACCGTTGCTATGGTAACCGCGACCGTTTCTAAGGTAATCGCGACCGTTGCTATGGTAACCGCGACCGTTGCTAGGGTGATCGTGACCGTTGCCATGGTAACCACGGTAACCCATGCCGTTGCCATGGTTATGGCCAGGGGGGGGGTATGTATGCCGAATGCCCATTTTCATACTACTGACCTAGAAACTTCATTCATGTATCTAGCAATATATATATATATATATATGTCTATCTCGTTTAATTAGAGAATTATCTCATTGATTAAAATATTAACATGATAAGAAAGTTTTTTCCGTTACTCTCCACTTCTAAATAAGAAAGAAAATTATCATTCTAATGCTATTTTTTGTTAATTCATGGTTATAAATATTTTTTGGCAAAAAAATCAATCGATATATATATATATATATTAATATATATATATTAATTTGTGTCATATGATCACTTTTCATATTGGATATAAAAGGTTGTCGGTAAAACTGGAGTTTTCAAAATCTAACAGTCGATTCTATGCATACGTTGAGTGGAAAAATTGAACGACTGCAGCTGCAACCTATAGAAAGTTGTTCAATGCCTTCACTGATGATTGCCCAACGGAACGCACAATAAGAAACTGGTTCTCTGATTTTACCTCAGGCAAGCGGCTATCGTTGGACCATCACCCACGAAGTGGACATCCTTCAGCAACAACAACTGATGATTTGATTGAAAAAGTTAGCAGGATGTCTTTAAAACATAAGTCAAATACTTGATGTCAACAAAGAATCAATAAGGACAATTCTCTATGATAATTTGAACAGGTAAAAGATTTTGAGCATCTGGGTGCCTTATCAACTGACTGATGATCACAAACGACAACGTATTGAATCCTGAAGAAATTTTTTTTGCATTTGTGCAATAATAAGGGAAAGAATACCTGATGAAACGATGGATAACAGTTGATGAAACGTGGATATCATTTTCCCCTACATTATGGAGATCCGACTTACGAGTATGGGTAAGTGGAGATGATCCTCGACCACGTGCTGTTCAAAACAAAAAATTTGGACGAAGAACAATGCTTATTTTGGCATTCACAGCTGATGGTAAGTTTCACATCGAAGTAACAAAATCTGTTGAGGCTATCAATTCTGAAAGATATACAGAATTCATTCAAAATAGTCTTACGAAGTTTAGTAAAGACAAACGACGAGTGAATATGCGAGAATTTCTTTGGCAGCCTGATAATGCTCGACCACATTCATCCAAGTTTACCATGGAGTTTTTTTCAGAAAAAAACATGTTGAATTGATTAAACAAGCTCCATATTCACCTGATTTAAATCAGTGTGACAAATGGCTATTCAAATTTTTAAAAGGATCACTAAGAACAACATCATTGCAAGTAAGGAAGCGGTCTTACAAGCGGTCAGTGATATTATGAGGAATCTCTCACGAAAAAAACTTTCACATGAATTTGATAAGCTTTTTACACATGCTGAAAATGTTATTTGTTCTAATGGTGAATATACTGTTGTGTAGAAATATATTTGTTGTTTTATATTTGTTTTATTTAGAAATTAGAAATACAGAGGAGTAACGGAAAAAAACTTTTTTGCCATATTAATAAATCTTAATAATCATTGACTTCATTATTTTTATGAAATTTTATAAAAACGATAATGATGTCAGCTGATTTTCGAGAAAATAAACTGTTTTTAAAGCAATCGACAATCGTGAAATAACGGAGAGAATAATAAAGAATAGCAAACAGAAACAATACAGCAAATATTCAATCAAATAATATAAAACTACCTATTAAAAAATGGTACGACGTTAGATTCTGATAACGTAATTTAATCCTATGGAGCAATTCGAAATCGCATGTCTTTCAAGACTGCTTGTATTTATCAATCAATCTTCACGAGAAACCGTATCTCGATATTGGGCGATATTTTAAGATCATTTCAAATATAAAAATGACTAATAATTTCCACCTTGTTCCGTGTGAAAAAAAGTTGAAAAAAAGTTCGTCTTTTGTCGTTATTTCGAATAACTTTTTTTCTACTAAATAAATTCATTTTTTATAGTTTTGTTATGAGATTTTTTTGTAAATTTAAGAATTTTTAATAAATTTGTGATGTTTTGATATTTTTTGACGTTTTTTTTGAAAAATTAAATGAAAAAATTAAACTTAATTATTCTTTTATTAAATGCAATTTCTTTTAAACATTGCAACACGAAGTCTTACATGATTCGTTAATTTGTTAGTGTGTAAAGTTATGTCTGCATGTAGTATGTATGCTTCTATATTAAATTCTTTTAATCCTTGAGCATTCTTTAATGAAATGAAATTATTTTGATTATTCCTATTTGTGACTGTCTAAAATTTTGTGAGATGGATTCAATTAATATAAATTCTTAATAATATAAAAATTATAATATTTTCTCTAAATAAACAGGAAAGAAAATGCTATATGATTTTTAAATTCTTTTAAAATTAAAATTTTATGATCGATTTAAAAAAGATTTTAAAACTTAAAATGAGCAATTAAAGTGTATCCGAAATTTAAATATCTTTTGATTTTTTAACTTTTGAAATAATCTTTACTCTCAGGTTCTTTAATTTATTTATATATTGTTTTGTTGATTATTATTATTTTAATAAATGGGAACAACAAAAAATAATACTTAAAATGTACTTTTAATAATAATAATTATCGCATTTCTTTTAATTTGATTACTAGGTTTAACCCGTTTTGCCAGGTCTGGCGAATTTTTTTGTTAACAATTATTATTAAACATTTTACCAAAGTTTCATTAAAAAAATCATCAAATATTTTTTTCAAAATTATTTTTATTATTTCTTCTAAAGAATCATTTTCTTTAAATCAATGATAATTTCGTCAGTTAATTATCCTTAGAATATTTTTTGATATTATTTTCAAAAAAAAAACATTCAAAAAATTTGAATTTAAATTATTGTTTTCAATATATTTATATAAAAGATCGTAATCAATTGAAAAAAATATCATTTATTAATTCGTTATTATTTATTGAGAAATTTTCATTAAAAAGATGATAACTTTTATCAACATCAACATCATTAAAATTATGTAATTCATTAATCGATTTATTAAATGAATTAATACTTTTATTGCCGAATTCACCAACTTCTACTTCTCTAAACGGCGGCGTAGCTAGATTTTCGAACTCCTCTCGTTGAATAGGTCTAGCTTCAGTCGATTTTTCATCCAAATTCATCATTTTTCCTTCTTTGAATTTTGTTTTGTTGGCATTGATATTTTTTATACTTATATTTACCTTTTTCATCGTGGATAAGCGACAGAAGCACATCGTTGGAATCGCCTCGTCGCGTAGATTCCGGATCAATCGGTTGTTTTGGTAAACTAATTTACGGAACTTATTTAATAAAAATAATGAAATTTGTTTTACTGAACACCGGGATGTTAACACAGACAGACAGAAATCAATTCTATTATAGTACTAATTACAGGGTTATGGCGTTAAATTTCTTGGAGTTACCTGCTGCTGTTGTTGATAAAGAATCAAGTTTCGATTTTTAAAAGATATTTCACATAATCGAATGTACATGGATATTCATCAAACCTTCTCTTAAACATGGTAGGTTTCGTTGTCAAACGTTGAACTGTACAGAACATTATCGAGTGAAGACAAAAATTTTAATTTGTTTATTAATGTTTGGTCGTATGAAATGATTGCTATATCATTTAATAATTACATTTATTATTATTTATTTAATGATTAATATATATCATATAAGAGAATTGATTAAAATTTGTTTTACACACTTTTGATCATCCTCGGCATAATTCATAGTTGATCCCTCAGTTATTGACATATATTATTACTTATCTAAAATAATTTGATATGAGAAACCCTTTAGAAAATTTACATTGAGTATAATTGGTTAAAACCAAAACAAATATTAATTATTAGAAAATCATAATATTGGTTCAGCTGAACTTTCGTCTTTGAAAGTTTGTTTTAATTTTTAAATCGTTACGACATAACCGTCTCGATAACGGCTATCGCTTATGTTCCTCCATTATTTTATCAATTTGATTTATTTGTTGAAAAATTTGACTTCAAAATTAATCAAATCATTCAAAAATTAATTTAAATTAAATTAGTTTCATATAATACGAATTAAAATATTAATCAGCCATCTGAGAAGGAGAGTCACAATCCCAATTCAACACTCAACATTCAGATATTCCTCATAATATCATTGATGGTTGGTCAAATGAAATGATTAATATATCATTTTGCCATAGCAAGTTACGAATGCCTATATAAACTGAAGTTGATTATAACACCTTTTTAACAACTGTAGTCTCCAACAATTTTCTCAGAAACTCCAAATTCTCTTTCAGTTTGAATATTGCTATTCTCTTCTGCAAATTTAAGATCTTCTATTTACATTTTGCTATGCAACTTTTCTTATTCTTAGATGTCATAACGCTATCTAAAAATACAATATGTGAATTTTATTTATACTTATTGTAATTCGTATTTACTCAGATAACTTTTAAATTAATAATTAAAATGTGTTACAACTATATATTGATAGAATATTTAAACAATTCTAAAATTCTTAAAAATTTTTAAACAAATCTTTCAGATTTTTTTAATGTAATGAATTGTTTCAGATCAATAATGATTATTGATTGGAAATTTTGTTAAATCAATACATAAATCAAAGACCAAAATTGATATTTTTGTAAAAAGTAGCGACCCGGAAAATACTATATGTAGAGATTGATAATAGCCAATGTTACACAATAGTCAGTATACTTTATCAATTTCTACAATTCTTCACAACACATGCGTTAATGGCGAAACATTTTGGACTACACAGAATTTATACAATTAATTAATTGAACTTTGCGAGAAAACGAATCATGTATATGTCACAATATTGCCTTAAAAATTACCGTATTGCGTTAATAAATGGGTGTAATATCTGAACAAAATAAATGTTATGATTTTAACGTCAGCAATGAAATGGCATCCTCAACAATTACAAGTGGGAAAATCACTCTCCGGACGTACGAATTTCATAATGAACCGTCAATGAACCGTGGTAATTCAGGAAATCAAAGCCAAGTGACACTCGCTGTACACCTAAATCTTCCATTAAAACAGTTTTATTGGATTAATATCGCTTGATAAAGTTGATTTTAATGATACCCGAGGTCAATATAAAAGCAAGTAAAATTAATGCTGCAATTATTCGAATAATAACGGAAGGAGATAAAGCTGAGACCATTAGAATAAAATCATATGACTAATTGAACTGATGGTTATTGTAACAAAAATGTATCGGTATATCGATATTATTTAATTTTAATGAAAAATATCATTCCATTAAGTATTAACAACAATTCGTATATTTGCTTATTCGTGACTCATTTTTTTAAAAGAACTTTTTATCATGAAATTTTAATTGATGCAATTATTTTACTAAAAAAACAAATTCTGAAAAAGTATTTTTTGAAAAATAAATATTGACAAATTCCATTTTTTGTAATAATGAAAGAAGCGTATTTTTTAGTATAATTTACATAATTACTATGAACAATAAATGTTTTTTGTTTTATTTTTTTATTTTATTAAAATAGAAATAATTTCTGTTCACATTGTGTTTTTCATTCTAATTAATTTAATTTTTTCTTTATGTTAATTCCCTTTTGGATAAGAATAAATTAATGGTAGTTCTTGCAGACAATTGCCCTAAATTTCTTGTAGAATTGCAAATATTAAAATTTTATACCTTGCACAAACAATTTTTTGCTATTTTTTTAAACACAAATGCGATAAGATGTGCGACCATTTCAGTTGTTTTTGAAAGGAAAGGTTATAATAAATTATCATCACCTTTTAAAGTAACTTCCCAGAATGTATAGTGCTTCACCCATTGTCTTGATTACTTGAATGAGGGCAAATGCAATTTTATTTTTTCTTCAAAAAGGCATCTTAAAATTATTTATTCTGACAAAATTTCAAATTATTTTTTTTCAATTTTTTTGTTTTCATTTTTTGAATTTGTCAATGAATTCGAAATACAGATTTCTTTCCAGAAAGTTATTCAATTTTATTTTAGTATGAATGAATAAAATTTAGAAAACCGTCTTATTTGAAATATAAATAATATTAGTGTGACAAATAAACAAATTGTGTCACTTATCGGTCAATTTCTGTATTTATTATAACTTACGAGTTAAATTTCTATTTCTGCAAATATTTAAACAATAATAATTGAACTATTCTTCGCTTCAATACTTCGGATTTCTTCATCTTCTTCGTCTTCATCCGTCTCTTGTTATGTCATTTATTTCTGCTTTTCTGAATCCAGATTTTATTGTCCTAATTCTAGTATTATTCCACTCAGTAAGTTGCTCTTCGCATATGCCCACCGCCAGTGAATCTGTTTTTGTGTTATTCATCCATTGTTTGTCGTTTTAAAAAAAGTAGTTTCGTTTCATCTGAGCAGCATCCAATAACTAGAGTAAAATATGTCTATTCTTGACCTTTTCGAATATTTACTATCTTTTTCCATTCGTGGTAACCATACGACCAAAAAGGATATCAAACGTGAGAGCAACTTCACCCATATTGATAATTTGGTCAAGGCTAACCGCATGTTTATCAGTTTTTCGTTTGACAAAGCTCAGAAAATTTGAAATTTTTTCCTGAAAATGAGGAGGGAATTCTTAACAGATAGCTTTGCTTGATCTTATACTGATGTTATTCCTTTGCATGAAAAGAAAACACCCTATAAAATGGTCTATATTCATTTCCATGGTCATTGTCATGGCTTTAAGTCCAAGCTAAAGCGTTGACAAAGCTCTTCGGATAGTCGTTTGTGCTAAAACCCATCCTGGTATATGTCCACGGTTTGATGCAGATTTCTCTATTTTATTTTAGTATGAACGAATAAAATTTAGAAAACCGTCTTATCTGAAATATAATTAATATTAGTATGATAAATAAACAAACGTCATTGTCACATTCAACTTGAAATCATAAGGTTAATTTAAAGATATATTTCAAATACTTCAAATATTTTTTGCTTTCCTCTGGTAAAGAATCCAATGGTTTGCAACATGAACCGCTAAATGTCTAAGGTCCACAATGTTCGAGATTAGAATTTACTGAAAAAAATACAAGCTGTTTTGGCAGATGAGAACATTTATAATTTCATTTTCAACATGTCACAAAACTTTTTAAAAATAACTGATGCGTATTTTCCTTTTCCGAAACTATTAGGTTGGAAACTATGAAATGGGCGTTGAATGAAAATAAAAAACGAAAAGCGATAATTTTCAAATTATTTATTTTATTCAATTGAAATAATTCCCATTAAGTTATTTATTTATTTTTTGAGTTAATAAACAATTCAGTCTTTGATAATTTAATATCATTTTGGTTATTGATTTTTTTCTCTTAAAAATAATTCATAATTATGAAAAAGGTAGTAATCGGTCGGTGAATATGGAGGATGTAGTAAAATTTCATATTGTAGAGAATTTAATTTGTCAACAGTAATCGAAGCTTTATGGGGTCTTGTGTTATCGTGCAATAAAATGGGGCGGTGCCGATTGAGCAATGCTGGTTCTTTTTTTTTAAGTTTCTCCTGCATGACATCAATTTCACGACAATAAGACATCGCTTTTAGTTTCTCCTGGTGTAGAAAGGAATAATGGATCACTCCTTGGGCATTCCACCATATGGTGACCATAATTTTTTCTGATGAAATTTCGGTTTCTGGGTGTGTCCTGGGGGTGTATTCTTATCTACCCATTGGCTTGATCGTTTTCGATTGTCATACAAAATCCACTTTTCATCACAAGTGATGATTTGGTGTAAAAATGACAACCGAGTATTGCGAAGTAACAAAGATGCGCACTTGCTTTTGCGGTCGATCATCTGCAGGTTCCGTCAATTCGTGTGGCACATATGAATCCATTTTTTTTACTTTATTTATTGCACGCAAAAGTTTTAACACAGCTGTATGACTAGTTCCTAGTTTGGACCCATGTTTTCGAAGAGTTGTATATGGATCGGATTCCACAGTTTTCTTTAATTCCTACCTCGAGGCTCATTAACGAAACTCAAATTCCCAGAACGAAATTTTTGGAACCAATATCGAGCATTTTTTTCATTGGTTGATTAATATTTCTTGAAGTTTGAGCTGGTGTACGATTTAATTTAAAGTCGTACAAAAAGAGTAGATGCAAATCGCATTTTGTTTCCACCTTGTTTAGGATAAAAATAAAATAAAAATGGGATACCAACACAAAATAAACTTTACAAAATGAGTAATACCTTTAAGCTTTATAAATAAAAATATTGAAGTATTGAAATATCGCAGATGAACACAGATGAAACAAAAAAACGCCCGTTTCAAAGTTTCCAACCTAATATTTATAATTTCTTCAATGTACTTTATTATTTTCGTATTTTTTCGTCATTAATGATTTAAGAGTGATGCAAGTACTCTTTTTATATCACACAAGAGGTTGACTAAATCAATGTCGGGCAAACGGTGCACCGCGAAAAATTCTGTGTTCACAGCGAACATTTTTGTAAAATATTTAAAATCGATAAAGTATTATTGTATTGAAGTATTACTGTAGCAATATTAGTCGTATTTTTGCATCGTTGTAGAACACAGTAAAATCTGTTGGTTAAAAACAGTGAAAAATAATTTGCTGTGGCGCTATTTAAATTTTTTTAACATGCATTGTATTGGGTTGAGGAATAAGTTCCCGCCGTTTTTTGAAAAATTAAACTTTTATTTTTTAACAAAAAAGTTACTACAAATTAATCACAAATATAATCTCCGCCATTGTTCACGACTTCTTCCCAACGTTCAACGAGTTTTTCAATGCTTCTTTTGTAGAAATCGCCCGGTCTTGACTCAAAAATTGATTGACTAAAAATTGATTATACATTCAAAAAACGGCGGGAACTTATTCCTCAACCTAATAATTACCTACGAGTAAATTTATAGTGAGTCCCACAGGTGTGCGCGAAAAAGTTTTAAGCTTAGTGCGCCGCAACTCGAAAAAGGTTGCCCGACACTGGACTAAATCCTAAAACTCTCATTGCTTCATAATAACTGCTAATAAAATAGTGCAGATATTTCCCACAAAATAAAAATAAAATTCTTTCTGTAGTCTAAAAATTATAAATAATCAACATAATTTATTTTATCTATATTTATTTTTATTATTATTTTTTAATATTAATTTTTATTATTTTTTCTTTTTCAGATTAAATTTTTGCAGCTCCTTCACCAATCAGACAGAACACAAAACTTTGTATATATATATTTATATTTATACATATATCCGTATATATATGCATATTATATATGTGTGTATGTATGAACCACTTAATGTGAACAGTTCTCAGTCTTTCTTTATTATTTTATTAAATTGATGAAAATAATAAAAAAATATTATGGTTTGAAAAGTGTCATATGTGTTTTAATTGTCTTTTTTCGATTTGGATATTTTGTCAGATTTTATATTATTTTAGATAGTAAAATTAAAACAAAATTTTTTTTCTAAAATTATTTTTTTAAAAATATAATTTTAACGAGAAATAAAAATTTTAAATCGTAGTTTTTCTTTTGAATTTATCGTTGATGATTTTTTGCATGTTTATTTTTATTTTTGTGGTATTTTATTGTTTGTATATAATCATTTTTGAGGCATGAGTTGTTTGGTTGTATTTCTTCAAACATCTATTAGAAAATCCATATCGAGTCGTTTCTGTTAGTAATTGAAGAAAACGTATTAGAAAATCAGGTTTAGTGATCGTCTCAGTCAGGTGTTGAAAAAAATTACCGACTTTTGATAGAAATTACTTATTTCAGAATGACAAGCTACATATTTACTTCCCATCTACATACTACATTGATGTTTCACCCTAAAAACAATGTCCCTTTTCCATAGCACATGGCGTCAAAATAAATGCGTTTTTATAAGAACTGCAAATTTACATTTTTAAAATGTTGTTTCACTTTTTACATGACAAAATAAAGTTTTAAAACTAGTTAATCAAATAAAAATTATTTTAATCCATCTTTCTTTATACATGGCCAACATAATATTTTTGTTATCTTTTGTAGAGGGGAATACTACTGCATTTTTTGTTAGGTTATGTGGAAACAATTTATTGTTATAAAAAGTATATGTTTATTGTATAAAAAAATGTTAATTTATTTTCGTATCTAATTATTTATAAAAGAAGGAGATCGAAAAGAGAAGGTCATTATTTAATAAAGAAGGAGAAGGAAATCAGTAGATTAAGAAATGTATTAAAATGCTAGGAAAATTTTTGAATGAAGGTTAAATTAAATATGCACAAATTAAAATTTATATATAATTAAATATGTGATGTTTGAAAAAAAATTACTGAAATTATGACGATCTAATTAAATTGTTAATAGTTAAAAATTTTTGAGAGTTAAGTATAATATAAAAATTAAAATGTATAATTTTTATATGTGGAACGATTTTTAAAAAATTAATAAAATTAATCGAAACGATTAAATATTTTAAAATGTTATCGTAATTTAAAATTAATTTATAAAAGTAATTAAAAAAATCAAACATGAATATTTATAAGTATTTTTATTTATATCGATTTAAGAGTTATAAAGCAAATTGTTTCTCAAAAAAATAATAAGTTTGTTAAAATATTAGATTTAAACATTTTTTTGTTGTGTTGTATAATAAAAGTTTTGATGTCTGAAATGACTCATAGTAATAATTTAGAAGATGTTCCAAGAACCTCTAATAACTTGAAAATAGATATTTAGGCATTCTTTAAAGTGAATTTAAGAGCTTGTATTCGGAAACAACATTTAATTAGTATAACCCTTAATTATTCTGATGGATCTAAACAAGACGGACACGTTTTAAAATTTTCTAAACTTTTAAACGGTCTTCGTTTAGCGTAATAAACATTTTAAAAACGTTTAATCGATCTCTAACTTCATGGAAAAACATTGCGACTAAGCTATAATTTCTTCAAAGTCTATTCATTTCGATAATTATATGGATTATAAATTTATTGTTTAGAGGAAATTCTTAAACAAACAATTTTTGTTTGAACAGTTGATACGAACATAATTGTATAGTCGCAATAAACACATCGTTTTTACATATCTGTGGCATTAAATGAATGCTGCACGATAATTCTTCGATTGTGAACATTGGATTTTAGATTTTATGTAGTCGAAATATTTTGAATATCTAAATCGGTAATTCTATCTCGATTGTGTAGAAGCCGAACTAAGTGCATATTTAGTCAAATCTCACAGATAACTACGGACCTATTTTAAAAATATTAGGTTATCAACAAGGAATGGAGCAAGATTAGAATGACTTTTACAAATCCCGCTGAGTTGAATACGGATTCGGAAGAAACATTCGTGGCTGGAAGGGGATGGATCAATCGGCCAATATTAAACAATGTGGACAAAGTTTCTTTTCGAGCTTCCCACCATTTAATGATGTTTCTAGAAATGATCTTTAAGGGTATTCCATAGTAAGCAAACAGTTCGATTTCATTGAATGAGTAACCAAGTTCATGTGACTGCTGTGTCTAGCAGCATCTTGTTTTACTCTTAGAAATAGGTCAATCAGATTGCTTGCTGTACGAGCATCCTCTTTTTGAATATCCACAAGATTCATTATTAAAGATGATCACAGTAAGACGCATTAGATTTGAATGAATTTGCAATATCTTTCAAATAACTTTCTGTAGTTCGCTTTTCTGCTACTGTAAAAAAGATGAACTTCGTACGTGCAGCCAATAAAGTAGCAGCCAAAAGCAAATCTTGACTAATGTACTTATCGAAATATTTTTGAAATGTGACACAATTGACTTTTTAACTGGTGCTTGATTTCATTGTCATTATCGGATGCTTCATATGTTACTTCATTAGTCGGATTACAATAAAGAGAGTTGGATAATTGGAACATCTGAGATCATTTGTATACTGATGAAATATACGAAGCACGTCCGCTAAATTGCTGATGCTTAACCAATCTTGAGGTGTCATGCTCATGATATCCAAATGTGTTCCGACACATCTAGACAACTTATCACAATTCATGACATGTAATATGCCTTACTTGTTTGCAAGTGAAAACTGAAACATGAGTCATTTTGAGTTCAACCATGTTTTAAAATCCAAGTGTAATTTTTTAGAGAAACATGTAGTGGAATAGTCACGAAGAATTTTCATTGCTTTATTTGATCACTCGAAAGAAGACAACAAATTTGGACATGTTCACCATACTCTCCTAAATTCAATGTTGTACAGATTTTGTCTGAAACTCTGATTCCAACTCTTTTGGAAGTATATCGTCTTCAAAATCTGAGTAATCTCTCAGTGAAATGTCTGAATTATTCAAATCATTTTTGATCCCACGTCCACATCCATTTACAAATGACAAGTGCAAAAGATGAGCTTCACAGTCACTTTATGGAATATTTAGCAATTTGAGACCTTTGCATATATTGGCAGCATTTTTAGATGTACTGTGGAAGAAGAATTAACCGAAAACGATAAGTGGTTTGCAAGCAAATCTGGTTAATAATTTTATTTTCATGAGTATAACAACTCGTACATTGGATAGACAAATCGTCATCTCAAAACCTGTCTTAGTAAGCATTCACAATCAAGTAGATCGAGTAAGTTTCTTGATCATTGGTCACACTGTAAAAATAGAATCTCTTCTATTTCAAAGGATAAGTTTTCTGTTTTACAGAAAGGTTTTAATTCACAATATGAGGGGCAGTTCTATGAATCATATTTAATACGGCACTAATACTCATTAATAAACATCTAAAATGGGCAAAGCAAAGACGTTTCAAATCTTCAATTAAAATTTTTAAAACTTTTTGTCATTATTATTCTTTAAAATCTTAAATTAAATAAATTAATAAAAGATTTGTTCCCTTTTAAAAATATCATTATAACATAAACTGTTATAATTGCTGATAATGGAAAACATTCCGAAACATGTTCAATAATCGATTTCTTAAAAAAGTTTTAACAAGATTAAATTAGCGTTCACAAGACTCAGTAAAATATATTTGTGCACACATACTCATTTATACTTATTTATATGTACTTATCAAATGGTAATATAATCTTTCAATATGAAATATCAATTAATATTTATATCGATTTTATGTTGGAAGTAAATCCGGCTTCTGTATCAAATGGAGTACGTTTTTCATGATTCTTTCTCTTATTTTATAAATTTAGTATCACGAAATGGTTATTATAAAATTAAACTGTAAATAAGTCTTAAGAAACGATTAATATAAATATTTCTCTGTTTAACAAAATATACATTTAAAAATTATATATTATGTAACAGAAATGATTGACAAATTTGATTGTATTAAGTAAGAATTTTCTTTTTTATATACATATTTTCTCTAGATTTAGAAAACATATTTTTTCGAGATAAAGGTTAAAAGTGTATTGTAAATTAAAACTTTGTTTCAAATATTTAAAGTGTATTTTTGGTTAATAAAAAACTGGTTTTTTAAAAACAAGGCAAAAAAATTACAAAAGTTCAATAATTTTAATGACGAATTACCTTTATTTTATACGAGATATGTTGATGACACTTCTTATATTTAAAGGTGAAGATAATGTCTCACGCTTTTTAGAGTTTGTAAATGATCTTCACCCTAATATCAAGTTTACCTTTGAAATGGAAAATACTAATAAACTATCATTTTTAGATGTATTAATTGAAAGAATGAAAGATAAATATCAGACTCGAATATATTGAAAACCAACTGATACCGGTTTGTACAGTTGTCCAAACAGTTTTTCTGACCCAAAATACAATAGGAACATGATTAAAGATTTGGTACATAGAGTCTGGGGTTTAACATCAACCTTTGAGATATTTGATAATGAAGTTGATGAACTTCATAATAGGTTTTCTAAAAATGGATTTAATAAAAAAGTATTTAAATAAAATCATAAAAGATACTGTTGAATCCATTTATTTAAAATCAAATAATGCATCAAATATAACTTCGGGAAATGGCATTGATAATCAAATGACTATCAATCTAAAATTACCGTACTCAGAGAGAGCAAAAGAGGTAAAACGATTTTTAGAACATCGAACACCTGTTGGCTTAAAATTGAGAGTAATCTTTTTAATTAATAAATGCCGGAACTATTTTTCCAACAAATCAAAAACTCCTTTGTGTATTAAGGCAAATCTAGTTTATCAATTCAAATGTCACTTGTACATTGGAGAGACAAGTCGTCATCTCCGCACTATAATTGCTGAACATACTCAATCGAGTAGAAATAGTTCGATATTGAGCCATATTAAAAGATGTAAAGGTAATCTTATGGATTACAATAAAAATTTTAAAGTGATTTCAAATAATTTTGATACCAAATATGAAAGGATTATTGCCGAAGCATTTTTAATAAAGCATCATAAACCATGCTTAAACTTGCAAGGTGATTCATCTAATCATATGAAAGTTTTTAAAATATCATTAAAATACTTTTTTTTTAAAAAAAATTGTTTTTGAGACGTATGACGTAATAGTTTTCAACTATATAAATAGTAATTAATCACTTTATTTCAATGCACTAAAGATGCCGAAATGGTCAAACGCGTATGTATTGTGAATAAATTTAATATTCAAAAATGGCCTTTGTTTGCATTATTATTAAAAATGCCATTATCAGTTCTAGATAATATATATATATATATATATATATATATATA
>MQRK01249266.1:14915-25027 GCA_001938485.1 Girardia tigrina
ATATATATATATATATATATATATATATATATATATATATATAACCGTTACTGTGCTGCTGAATTTAATTATATTATTGCCTACACATCATAAATCCAAGTACTGAAATTCACACTTAAGGGGAATCAGTGTAGGGAAATGCAAAAATAAGAACAAAACATATTTGAAGCAATTTTGAGTGATATTATCTTATTTTTGCCAACACTGTGACTTATTTTATCAAGTTTAAATATAATGCGATGTCTTTAAGTTTTTATATTTGGGAGGGAAAAAAGATCAAATATCTATACACTTTTCTATTCGGGTCCTGTTGTCAAAAGCATCTATTCCCAAGACATTTTAAACTTCATATACCTTTAAAACGTTTTGTGCTTTTACATTCACTTAAATCGTTAAAACTTTTTAAATACAAATATCCTCTGATAAATGTATTTCGTGAATTATTCAGTGAAATAACATTCAGAAGAGCTTACAGACCATCAATTATTTCACGGTTTCTACTAAATTAAAAAACATAATTCGATTTCACACTCTGTAAACCACTGCTTTGGTTGTACTTCACCGGAAAATATGTAAAGCTTACTTTATATAATGCAATTATGATGTACCACTTTGTGTTTCTCATTTCCTCTTGTAATTTATAAAGCTCAATTTAGGAAATGATTTAATTTACGTTTTTATGCAAAATAAATATCCATTATTACCAGAATTTCGTCCATTTAACATACTGCTTTTTATTACTTATTGCATTTCATGCTTAATTCAGAATCAAAATTATTTTGACGGTCTAAAAAAACCAGAATATTAATTATGAAATTAATTAAACTAAAAATCATATTTGTTTATTCGTATTAAATAAATTATTCTATAAAATACTACTGAGAAAACGTCGGAGACGTTTCATTCCTTTGTATTTTCTTCTTTAATATAATAATCTTTCAGATTCTTATACATTGTCAGACAATTTTTATATTATTAACGTTAAAGGGGAAAATGATAAAAAATTCCCACACTTAAGACACTTATGAGAATTTCTAACCAAAGAGTTCTATTTTTTGATACTTATATAAAAATTATACACTTTATTCATTACATATCCACTCAATAATTTGATAACTTATTCTTTATTGAAATTGTGAGGAGAATTATTATCAAAACTAATAAATGTATGTTGCGTAATTTATGTATGGAATGTTCTAGGTGTGATCTTTGTATTGTTGTGTAATAGGTTACGACCGAAATAGTGTGTATGGTGAAATGAATGAGTGTATGTTTGACCCAGATTGATGACGGCATTAATCAATATATATACTGATGATATTCCTTATTTTATTAAATTTAAATAAATATTATGACAGTCTCAAAATCTTCTAACAGAAATAAAATGTACTAACAAGCGGGCAGACAACGCACAACGTTTTTTTGAGTAGACAACTAATCATACTTTCGGTGTATTAAAACAAATTGATTTATAATACATCACATAAAAACGCTTCCGAGTTAATATTTTTTTTTCAAAATTGACTAATATTAAATTAATAATAATATTATATTATTTTTAAACAAATTTCGGAATTAACAGAATGAATTAGAGTTCTTTTTGATCAAATTTATAAAAGCAACATAAATATTTGTTTTCATCTCGAGTCAAGATAAGTATTTTAAGAAACTGATAAAATTTTAAATTGTTTTTTGATGATATGATTAGACAAATTAATTGACTTCGACTTCAATATTTAATTAAAAGTCAAATTAAATTTAATTCATTTTATAAAATTAATTTTCTAAACCGTTTATTATCTGAAAATAGAAATGAAATTTTCGTAGAATGAAGTTGTTTTTGCTTTTTATTTGATATAAAAAAACGAGACATGGGTGCAAAAGTTTTCCTATACAAATAAATCCATTATTTCCTATTTATATTTCTGATTTATAAAACAATTTCCGAGAAATTAACGATTTAAACAATTTAAGTAACTATTTTCTGCACAATTTAGTTTAAGTCTTACTTGACTGTTGATAATTTCAAGTAACAGACATAAGTTATACTGTCTATCCCACTTGAATGAATTTTTCTGTATAATACTTTAATAATTATCTTCATTATTGTCGGTGCAATATGTAGTAAAGAAATATTATTTTGTCATGAAATTTAATTATTATTGTAGCTGCATTATGATAGATTCAATTTGAATAGTTTGTTTTAAATTGTCATTACAGTTTGTATTATTTTTTGCGAGATTTTAAAATTTGGTAAAAGTAATGAATAATGAACGTTCTTAATCAAAATGTGGATTGGTGTTGTCATTATTGCAATATTCTCTATCACAAGAAAACCTGCGAACTTACAATGCAGTTTTAAAACTATAAATAAAATGTAAATGTCTTGATATACTTCTTTGAATATTTAATGTGATTGACTGATGAATAGAAATTAGAATAGAAAAAAGAATATAAATTTATTTTACCTGGATTATTATTTGCTTGAATAAGTTCCCATGGCAATACAAAACATGCAGCGTAACCTATCATTTCTTGATGCGGTAAATCGTGGGCCCTAGTAATGATCACTGCAGTAGTATAAAGTAACTTTATAAAATCTCGCAAATTATACCGTTAAATAATGACCATTGTTTCCCATTTGAAGAAGACATATGGTGAGAACTTCCACCACACTGATCAATATAAAAGTGAATTGCACTGTTTACACATAGAAAACAGTCAGTTTTTGATGACTGTTTGGACTGATTTTCAGTCCTTAATCTCAAATTTCGGAAAAAAATAAAGAAAAGGACGAATCTTTTCTATGAGAAGACATCCGATTCAAAACGCACACAATAGCTGTTTAATGTGAACAAAAAATGTTTAACCAATCCTGCATGAATTGAGATCGAGAAAGCTTTTTACAAGATTTTTTCAATGCTATCTTTAATCAGAGATGTTGAGAAGCAGTTGTAATGTTCTCAATCAAGCATTTTTCTTTTCCGACTGCATAATGATGCGTTCCTACTTAAAATCATCTCACAAAATGAAACCATTATCCGTCTGTATTTACCAGAGCCTGAACAAGAATCAATTCAGAGGAATTTTCCAAGATATTCATGTTCCAAGCAGTTAAGAACTCATAAAAATGTCTTAATGTTTTTTGGGATTTTAGTAGTGTTATCCTTGTCGATTTTGCTGAAAAAAACATCAGACATAACGCAACAAGAAAACTGATTTGACCAATTGAATTATGTTGCCTACAGTCCAGACCGATTTCTACTTCTTCAGGTATATGAAATTTGATGCGCGTGTCCTGCGTAGTCTTTCCATGGATTTTTTGCAAAAATGACTTTGCTGAACTAATCTAGGGCTGGAAAAAGGATATGAATGTAAATGGCTTTAATGTTTAAAATGGATGTCTAAAATGTGATTTGTTACTGTGTAACAGTTTTGTGTTTCTAATTAATTGCTTTCTTAGTTATTGCACAAACTTTTTTTCGATGCACCACGTATATCGTTTAAGTAATTATTAGGAGTGCAGATAGACATAATTTTATTAGATTTGAAAGTAAAGGAAATTACTTACAAGCTTGGAGAAAATTGATTGAGTAAAAAGCCTTCAAAAAAGGTTTCTAAATTCCATGAATACATATATACAGGGTGGCCCAATAGGTACGCATGCGTTAATTTTTACATATTCAGAATTCACTCATCAAGACGAACATTTTGGTAAATAACATGGGGATCTAAAAGTCTCGGATCATTGCGTAATTACACAATAAATGTTAGATGACGTAACTTCAGATTTCGTAATAAACTTGGTATCATCTTATTGATCTTTTTATGCTGATTAATAAAATGCGATTTATTTTGCAATATCTTTTATCGTTATCAAGTTATTTAAAAATCGTTATATATATAAATATAAAAAAATCAATTTATACCATTTCCAAGCAATTATTATAATTTTCCAAATCATTAGTATAGTTGGGTTCTTGATCGAGATTAAGACTCATTTACACTAAAATTTTATTTCTAACACAATTAACAATTATTCAAACAATTTTTCGCCGAAGAACTTTTCTTCGTTTTCTTTTTGACCAGATTTTTATATAAAAATATGGAATTATAAATACTGATAAGCTATTTTAAAATTGAATTTTTTTATTCTCTTTCTTTTGAAAATTTACATTCCACTATTTTATGCAACTTAATTTAAATTAAAACCAACATAATTAATTGTAGTCATATTTTTACTATATTATCCAAAATGTTTTTTTATTATTTTAGAATTAGTTTAATGTTTTTTTTCTTTTATTTGTGAAACGTTTTTAATTAATAAAAGATTTTAACGTTTTATTTATTATCAATATTTCAGTCTAAAAGCATTTTTTACCCACAATTATTCCAAATACAATACACATTTTAAATACAATTTAAGTACAAAAAATAATTTACAGTATTCAAATTTTTATTATTATTATTACGATACATTAATGATAAAAGTTTAATAACAGTTAACTGTTTATTACAAAATTCTAAGTTATGTAATTTGACATTTGTTGCGAAATTACGCAATGATGCGAGACTTAGATTCCACATGTTATATACCAAAATGTTTGTCTTGATGAGTAGATTCTAAATATGTAAAAATTAGTACACGCGTACCACTTGGGCTACCCTATATATATATAGGTATTCATGTATATTTAGAAACCTATTTTTGAAGGTTTTTTACTCAATTAATTTCTATGTATAATATGTATTCATTAATTTAATTTAAATTCATTCCTTCTCTATAATCAAATTTTCACATAGAGAGGTAGTTTTCTCGGGCCCAAATAACTCCTTATAGAAAGGGTTTACTGTACTTACATATTTTTAAAATATATCTATAGATTTTTTTCATTGATCCTTTAAACTTATTATCATATATTACAGTGTTGATTAAATTTTTTTATTCCAGTTGTAGTTTGTTCAAAGTATAAGCAAGATATTTTTGCAAAAAATAATGACATGAAATTTTTAAGTTTAATTTTAAGAAAAATAAAATAAATTCATTTTAATCCAATGATTAATTAATCAATAAGTCCCATATAATGTGTTAGTTAAATAAATAGTGTGGATCGAACTGATGATAAGAATTTTATCAGGAAAAGTGTTGTCTTCTTTTTATCCATGTTAAATAGATTTTACTTTTTGATGTTTATATTTTGACGATTAAATCAATAATTTTGTGAATGATTTTGAAAGAATGAAGGAATTCAAAAGAAAATGTATTTTGTCTTGAACTCACCGAATGTTATACTAAGTGTCACCAGTCTCAAATCTGGTACAGTTGAGAGGACACATTATTCTCTTAGATACTTTTTGGTCAGACATTTCAGTAGAATTGCATTGATGAGATTTCGGATTGTTTTAGTTTTTGATGTGAAGACTAAAACTGAGTGGATTGCATTGATTGTGAGAAGTTTCATCTCAAAGATCAGCTTTTGGTTGATTGTCAATTGTCATCTTTATCATATGTCTCCGTTACCTTGTAAAGTACGGAACGATAGAGTAAACATATCGTTTAATCAAACGGCAATTGATAACTGTCAATGGTTGGTCTTTGCGAAAATTGAATAGATCGCGTTGAATGGAATTTTGCTTAAATTGTGAGAAAAATAAAATAAATACGTTTTAATCCCACGATTTATAGGTAAAATTATTTTTAATTATAATATAGTACCGCATAATGCGTTAAATGAATACATAGTGCGAATTGACCTGATGATGGGATTGTTATCTCTAAACGCGACATCTTTTTTTATTTCTTGTACATAGATTTTTATATTGATTTCACTTATCGATGTTTATATTTTATATTTATGTATAAATTATTATATATACATTATAAGAAATGATAATAATAATTAGTGTTTGATTGAACTGGAAAAGTTAAAAATAATAATAAATAATATTTCTTGTTCTATGACTTAGAACTTCTTTAGTTGTCAGTTATTGTTTATAATTAAAACAAAAAGAAAAATAAAGTTTCTGTAATTAATTAATTAATGGAAAATTACTTTCTCTTAAGAAAGAATAAATACCGTATATATTCGAGTATAGGTCGGTTCGATTATAAGTCGAAGTGTACTTTTTCGACTTGAAAAGTGAATAAAATTAAAGGTTCAAGTATAAGTCAAACAGGTAAAATGGTTTCAATTTTAATTTACAACACAAAAAATTAACATGAAAATTCATCTTTAATAATAAAAAAGTTGTATCTTTTACTAATCAATTTCAGAATCCAAATTACTAAACAGTCCGTCATGAATCAAATTTTGAGTATCGGTGTCAACAGGATTGTACTTTTTGTTTCGTTATTTTTGAATTGCTTGATAGGTTATTGTTGTTTTGTATGTTTTCAGTTTAAATGAAGATTAACCATAACCCAATATCATTTTCATTTTCACTCCCAGAAGCCATATCGTCGATTTCTTCGTACAGATAGTTATCTTCGGATCCATCCATGGAATTTGAAATACCACATTTAAGGAAGGATTTAATTACCATCTCGGTCGGGATAGAATCCCATACTTCCTTAATCCAGGCAACAACAACAATAATATCTGGTTTCATAAGGTTGCCTCCTTTTGTTAGTATTGCGTAACTTAATGTCATCCATTCAATCCATTTTTTGCGAAGACGGTCTTTGAATGCCTTGTTTAGACAGACATCTAAAGGCTGTAAAACAGACGTCAATCCCCCAGGGATTACTGCAGTATCGCACTTTAAATCCTTAGTTGTTTTCTTCATAGACTCTGAAATGTGGGTGCGAAACATGTCCCACACTAGCATGGAGCATCTAGCCATCATTGCACCAGGCCGGCTATTTCAAACCTGATGTAACCATTTTTGTATGCCCGTCTCATCCATCCAACCCTTTATATGAGCTTGCACAATCACACCAGAGACGAATTTAACATTTTTTAGCAATGTTTTTCGTTTGAAGATCACCACCGGCTTTAACTTAGTTCCGTCTGCCATGCATGCTAGTACGACAGTGAATCGCGTTTTTTCGTGCCCTGTAGTTTTTATCATTATAGTTTTGGCACCAGCTGAATTAACGGTTCGATTTGATGGCATATCAAATGTTATTGGGGTTTTGTCCATATTTCCGATCTGCGATAAATCATAATCGTGTAGTTTTCTGTGCTTGATAACAAATCGATGAAAGGATTGAATCTTTTCTTCCAACGCAGCTGGTAGTTTCTGTGCAATCTTTGTTGTTTAGTGTAGAGTTAATGAAAATCTGTCAATAAATTTCGAGAACCAACCGCAGATGCTAAGAATGTAGTGATGCCAGGCAATGTCTTGTACTTTTCACTTTTAAGCTGGAGGCCTCGCAATCTAATGCAGTTACGTGTGACGATGTAGCCTTCTTGCCGTTGAGATACCACCCAATCATTTAATTCTCTTCCAAATTTGGGAACGATAATATATTTCCACTGCGTGCACGCTTCGTTCTTGGCATACTATTTAATTCCTCCTTGATCTTCCGCCAATCGCGAAATAGTTTTTCATCAACATTGAATTCCCTCATCGGATTCGAATTGCCGTGAATTTCCGCCAACGCAACAACTTTAATCTTAAATTCAGATTCATATGATTGCCGTTTCCTTTTCAATTCGGCCATTGTATAAGTAAACATTAAAATATTTTATCATAAAAAATTTTATTAACGCAATAGTTTAAAAGAAATAACCATAGAAACAGCAGAAATCTATAGTCAATAATAAAATAAAACAAATTAATAATTTTATTCTTTTAAACAAAATATAATTTATACTAGTTGTTTTCAATACCGTTGATGGTAAGAATGTTGATTCTCTCTAAAATTTCGTAGAATAATTTTTTTACTTTTTTGTCTCGAGTATAAGTCGAAATGGTATTTTATGATCCAAAAAACAGAAAAAAAATTCCGACTTATACTCGAGTATATGCGATATATCATATTTTTTTGAATTGATTTGCAATATTATTTTTAATTTTTATTTAATGTATTTTTTTAAAAATATATTTTAGCCGAATGAAGTCTTGGAAAAGGTTTTGTTCGCCAAATGGATTAATTATTGTCTTCAAAAGGATACAATTGTCGAACGACACCTTCCGATAATCCTTGGTAATGACGATTTGTTTGAGAAGGTCAATGATGGACTAATTCTCATCCAGTTAGTTAATTACCATTTCCAGAATTCTATACATACAAAAGCAATTTTCGCCGATGAAGTAATTCCTCGAAAAAATAGAATAAAAAATATTTCCTTAGCATTTGTTACCGCTACTTGTTACGGATGCAACCTAGAGCACATCAGTGTACGGCAAGTGTTTTCCGGCGTGAAATCGGTTATACTTGAGTTGATATGGCAAATTTTGAAAATTGGTTTTACGTATGAAATAAATCTCGTAAAATATCCAGATATTATATTACTTCGGAAACCTAATGAAAGTTTAAATGACTTAAGGGAACTTTCGTCATTAGATATTGTTTTAAGATATATTAATTATCAACTCAACCGATCAGGAAACTCAGTAACTGTTGAGTCGTTTTTCGATGATTTCAATGATGGAGTAGTTTATTACCTCTTAGGATTAAAATTATTTCAGGGTACAAATAATTCAGCGTCTTTACGAAATGGATCTAGAGATGAAAAAGTACAATGGCGTATTCAAATGGTCATTAATATATTCGACGAAAATATGGCCAATTTTTTTATGATACCAGAGTTGTTTGCCAACGATTCGAAAAATATTGGGAGTGCTTGGAAATTTCATTACCTTACCATGCATTGGCTTTTCAAGAATTATCGTTTGGATGTTAATGAAAAGTTGAATAAAGATCCGGAAAATTTTGAAGGAAACCAAGAAAAATATTTGAGAAATTTTCTGAATTCTTATGGCGTTCAACCGTATTGCAATGACTTGGCTTCAAATAACCGGAACTCCCTACTGATACGACAATTGTTGTTGATCATAGATAGATTAGGTTTCGAAGGAAAAGGTTTTATTACAGATTTCGATGACAATTACATTAAATCAGAAAGAATTCACAATGCCTCATTATTACTAAATAGATTGGAGTACTATAAGATCAAAGACTCTAATTTATACCCTGAAATGATCGCCAAATCGCATAAGCAAACAATTAAAACTGTAGTGATCCGATTGTTGGAGTGGTGGTTGGTGAAAGGTCGCCTTAATGTAAAAGAGATTAAACATTGGGTCAACAATCATCTGGCAAGTCTTTCAAAGCCTTGTAAAATATCTTCTTTTCGTGATTTAACTATCTATCAGAACTATATTTTTGCGAGAGTTCTCGATATTCTAGAACCAAATAATATCAACTTTAATTATCTAAAATGTATGGATAAAAAAGAATTTACTCAGTATTATGTTTCAATAGCCCGAAGATGTGGCTATTTGGTTTACACAATACCCGAACAGTTTATGGTTTGTGAATATGATTTTATAGTATTGGCTTTTGCTGTTTTGATGTACGATAAGAAGCACAATCTTTCATGTCGCGAGTGACGGATAGTAGTAGTTTAACTTACACTGATATAATAAAGTGTACAAGTTTTGTCAAATTTAAAAATTTGAGAGATAAAAGTTGAATACAATTATTGTGAAACTTTTTAAAGTCAAATTATTATTATAAACCAAAACTACTTAACATTAATATTTATCTAAAACTTAAAATTAAAAAAAACTTGTTCAGAATGTTTTATATATGTATTTTAAACCTTCCGAAAACGTCTTCGATACCCTGAGACAGATTGACGTTAATTTTTTACTGGAAAAAATCATTTTTAATTTTGAGACTATCAGCTTATATAATTGACCAAAAATATTGCAGTATTTCTGTGAGAAGTGGTTGCAACCTCAATATCAGGATTCATTTTTTTAACACCAAAATTTATTTATATAACAATTGACATCTTTAAAACAAATTTTCCTGTTAATTTAATTTAATTATCTCGAGCCAAATTAATCTATTAAATTCTTTTCGATTTAATTTTTAAAATCCTGAAAATTTATTTCAAAAATTATTTAAACTTTATTTTCAAAATTTATTTCAAAGT
>MQRK01249266.1:26250-43460 GCA_001938485.1 Girardia tigrina
TTGCATAACCTTCTTTGTACAACGGGGACTTAAGGATTCATAACTAAATCTTCTGACCAGAGCGTTTTTAGAGCAGCTAAAACTTCTAAAGATGCTCTCGTCACTAAATACAACAGAATTTCATTGCTGTTTCATATTATTTTTAGCCCATTCAATTCTACGACGCCTTTGCTTATAATTAAGAAAAGGCTTTGTCACAGCACTGTGACTCTTCAGTCCGTATTTGTTAAGTATTCTTTTGACAGTGCTTCTGGAGATTTGTACATTATAATCTTCACAACATTTCACCATGACTTCTTTTGTCGTAAAAAATCTGTTAGATAAAGAGGTGCGTCGTGTTAAACGTTTTGAACGTTCCGACAATTTATGAGGTCTGCCACTTCGTTGAATGTCTTCGTAACTTCCAGTAACAGCATATTTTTTTAACAACTTTTGAATTCCACGCTTGGAGATAGTTGTGTGATATAAACTCTCCATAATATTCTTAATTTCAGCTACAGACCGTCCTTGTCTCTTAAGCGACACAATGATTATCCTGTTTTCGATGGATATTCTAGCATAAGCCATTTTAATCTAAAATACCAACAAAACATCAAATATGAAATTAATCTATAAATATTTAAATTAAATACAAGATTATGATCAATTTTAATCATTTTAAACAATGCAATTACAATAATAAAGACTTTTTCATCGTTTTATTGAGATATATTGAAATTGTTAGGTTGCGAACTTACTTATGAACCGCACTGTATACAAATAAGATGCTTAAGCAAATACCATCTAAATACCTGATACTGTTTCTTATGGTAATTAAGAACTGTTTTCTTAGTTACCCTCATTGAATCAACTAACGCATTCGTTAAGGGTCCTATCATTTTCTGACTCATGATAATTGTTTAAGGTTTTATACAGATTCAAAGTATTATCGGAACAAGTGAGGTTTCAATATACTTGTATTAAAGACTGGATAGTAAACTCATCCTGAGTGGATGATGCCTAACGTCCCCAAATCATTAGTGTCGTAAATATATATTTGTTGGAAGAATTGATGAGATATGTTATTGGTATCACAGGCTTTGTGCAGTTGTCGTGTCGGAACGCTGGGAAAATTATCAATTTTATCTCAGCTCAACAAAATAGGCGAACATTCTCATTTTGGGTGAGGTGGGTCTTTAAGTTGTTAATGTTTGTTAGGCATGATTTTGACCGACAGTGAGTATTTGCTGATGTCATTAATATATTGGGCTTTACAGACGATCACCATATCAACACCGAGACAGCTCACATTGTTTTTCAATCCAATCCATTATGTTTCACCAATACGTCCATTATTTTGATGAAGTAAATGATTTAATAGAATTAGTTGCAATGATCTTGGATGTGGATGATATTATAGTCATTTTGAGGAAGGTTAGTAGTCAGGAGGTGTTGAAGGCTCTGGAAGATTTTGGACTTCAGGCAAAACCATCTGGACCGTTGTGCGGGATGAGTTTTGAGGTTGAGGGTGGTTGAAGAAAATGATGTGATAAAATGGAAATGGGACAATGCCCTTCAAGAAATGGGCTGTAAGATGATGAAGAGGCAGGTGTTTTCGTGATGTTGGCAAGCAAATGGGCAGTTTCTGGTTGCGACCCGAATACAGCCTGTTAGAGTGAATGGTGAATAAGTTGAAATGGGACGAGAAGATAGATGGAGCAAGTACGGGAATGCTAATGAATCTGATGGGCTGAGGGGGAGTAACACAACGTTAAAAACGGGTCGTGTTTGGTGTGATGCAAGAAATCTTGCTATTTGCGTGTATTTGGAGGGGGATCACATCCTTGTTGAAAATAATTGTTAGATACGGAAGAATATGATGTGTGGCACATTAATTTTGCAGAACTAGAAGCGATGTTGAAATGAATCAACATGGCTCTAGAATGGGGTATAACTGAAGTAGAAATAATGAGTGATTCTGGGACGATATGTGCCTGGATGCATTTGATTATTTCAGGATTAAAGCGGGTGCAGGTGCATGGATTGTCTAAGATTTTGTTTAAGAGGTGACTATTCTGGTTAGAGCAATTATTGGGGAATGTAATTCAATGTTGACGATCTCCTTGGTGAAATCTATAAAAAATTAGAAGTCTTGACCAGAGTTTCTTCGAGTTGGCTTAAAACAGGTTCCATGGGATCTTCTCATACGAGTGGTGGTTTTCAATGAGGGAACCTCTGAATGAGCAGCGGCATGAACCGAATTTGACCATGGTGATCAAGTATTTGTGAAGCCGGGGGTGCACGATGCACGTCAAGCTGGGTAAAATGAGTGGTGTCTCGAGTCAACTCTGAATCGCCTGTCGATGTAGACGGAATTCCTGGGTATGTGGCTGATTTGAGACAGAACCGGTTGATACGAACGTAGTTGAGGTCAATAGGGAGAGCACACAACGATAGAGCAATGAGGTGTCGAACGAAGTGGGTGATTTCGTTTCTGATTTGGTGGCAGAGACCGGGAAAACTTCGCCATGTTCCTGAATAGTTCAGACTTCGAAATGGATGATGACATTACGGGGGCGTGGGATAAGGAAAAGGATGGTAAAGAATTAACAATAATGATCTGGCGGTGTTTTGTTTAAATACGTGAAAACATGCGTGTACTTCATATCGTGTTGATAACGAGTGTAAATAATTGAAATAAATATTTTACTGCATTTTCACCCTTACTATTCTGCTTTCGATTATTACATTTATCGTGCCAGTTTTTCTATTTCATATTCATCATCACCGAATTTCCGATATTTATCCAACTTTCAATCGTGTTACGCAATGAAATGATCGATCATGAATCATTATCGAAACAATTACTCTTCATTAATTTGTTTAATTAACAAATATCCACCAAAATGAATGTATTTAAACATTCGTTCACAATTAATATATCATAAAGACATTAAAAAATTCTTAATTAAATTCACACAAAACAAAATCTAATTAATTTAACAATTGAAACCAGTCATCATTTTTTGTAAATCAGATAAAAATCAGCAAATATCAAACCGATAATTATAGTCCTTGAATCACAAAATTGGTCCCTGTGAATCCTTTAGCAAGGCGCGTTTGCGAGAACGATTACTGAATTTTGTCTTTCATATAATTATCTTTTGTGATTCTTCGACAATTTTTGATTCATGTTTCTTTCATTTATTATTTGGTTTTTATTTAATCGATTATTCTTTCTAATTTAAATTATATTTAAAATAATTTTGTAATTTTTTTCGAAATTAGATATTTGTTCTTTTTTATTTTTAATTTTAATTAATCTATGTTCCGATTTAAATATGATTTTATTATTTAATTTGTTGGATTCTGTTTGATATATATATATATATATATATATATATATATATATATATATATGATTTGGTGATACCTTTTTCTACTTATAATTTCTCAATAAAATTCTAATAGGAATTATTCTTATTGTAATCTTTATATGACTGAAGATTTTTGTGAAGGAATTGTGAATATCGGGTGATTTTTCCACACAACAAAAGATATCAATTCCTAGATTTGTCCATTCAAAACTACTTCATTCCGAGCGATTTTCTTGTTTAGTAACTCAGAATTGGATTCATTCTCACTTTTTTTTTCTCATCATTCAATACCTCTCAGACATTCGAAAAGAAGGAACCTCTCCTCATCGACTGTGGGACCCGCTATAGAATTTGAGGTCCGGCATATCACTAAAGGGTCATCTACAACGTTGGATCTAATAACTGTTTATATCGTTAATAAAATGCATTATTTTCTCATCGAACCTACTTTTGAATCTTGATTTTGTAGTTTCATGGTAAACTTATTCAAATATTTAAAGATTTGAAATATTATAGTTTTGAAAATAAAATATAGACCTAGAACGTACAAACATTTAATATACATCTATGTATATTATACATCTATGAGAAACAGGCTTGACTTATTATATTTTAAAAATTCCTAATAATAGACTTTAAAAGATTATCATGTGGTCTCTTAGTTTGCAGGTCACTCAGCCTCTTCATAATTATATTTTTTTAAAGCCGACTCTGAGATTTCAATTTTGTCTATACTTATCGTACTGTCTGTTTTTGGATATGATTGATAGCCATATTTGCTCTGGTTAAATGTTATTTATGTTAACTAGACGAAATCAGTGGCAACATCAACTATCTGATAAAAAGTTTTGAGGGCAATGTCATTTGCATATACCAGACATGAAAATTTCCCTACTTCGGAGTAAACTGAAGCTTTATTGTTGCTATGTAAAAAAGACAAAAATGGTACAATATCTATGTTAAAGAGTAACATAGATAGGGGGACCCTTGTCAGATACCTCTCTTAATAACAAGCGGTGATTATTATATTAAACAATTACTTGCATAAATGAATTTATTGAAAAGAAGTAGATATCATCGAATAGATTTCATTTTTTTTAGGTTTCGTAGAAGTATATTTGTAGTGGGCTCCATCACGCTTCCCGTGTGAGGAAAACCAAAAAGGAGAACAAGCCAACTACAAAATTTATTAAAATAAAAATATTCCTTTACAATTGAAATCCCTCTTCAGTTTTTGTATTCGACATTTTCGTAAATCTGATTATTTCAACAAAAAAACATTTTCGTTTTTTTTTATTAAATGTTGATTTAATTTTTTTATTTAATTTTTTCTGAAAGAATTTTTTTGTCCAACTAATTTAGGTATTTCTCAGTGATTTTTTTATAGGAAAATGTGCTTCAAATAAATTAGTTGATTAATATTTTTTATTAAAATAGTAAAGAAAATGAATGTTATTTTTATGAGAGGTTAGTTTAAATTTAAGTTTCGCCAAAATAGTTTATTATTTTTTTAATTTGAAAATTTAAAAGAATAAATTAAAAAATTAAAATGTAGAGTAAAAATATGATAAAATAAATACTTATTTTAAATATGCTTAGAGTAATAACAATTGATATATTTTAATAAAAGTTATGAAATAAGTTTAAATAAATTTTAAAATAAATAATTAACGGATTAATATTTTAAGAATTAACTTTTTTAATAAAAGGGTTTATTGTAAATTTAAATTAATTAGTTTTTATGATAAATTTTCGTAAAAATGTTTGAATTATTTTAAAGTTTAAATTTCGTAAAAGAATGTAAAATAATTTAAGGTTTAAATTTCGTAAAAGAATGTAAAATAATTTAAGGTAAATTTAAGGTAAAATTTTTAAATAATTTTGTAAATTTTTCGTAAAAAATGAAAATACATTTTAAAGTTTAAATTTCGCCAATTTTTAAAATTTAATCGAAAGCATTTAATGAATTAATTTTGTTCGAAATAATTGAATTAACAAGAAATTTGTTTAAATATGTCAATTGTTGATATTAATAAATTTTGTGGTGTTAAATTATGACTTCGGAATTTGATAATAATGAAAGTGGCATAAACGCTGCTTACAATTTAAGTTAAATCTCCAGGTTTCACTTCATGATTCATAATATCAACAAGTAGAATTTATTTAATATTTACAATCTTTTTAGAATACTTAAAGAAATTAATAATCACAACTTTCCCCTCTTTTATAATTCGTTATTTACTTTCTTAATCCACTCAATTCTTCGACGAATTATGTTTCCATCTTTCAGATTCTGTAGTTCCAATTGGTGTGGCTATATATATCTTAAACTTTGATAGGGTCCATCAAATGGGAAAGTGTCCTTTCTCAGTTTTGTAGGATTTTGTTTTACAAAGACTTTCTGACCATCCTCGAAATGTCGGTTTGTTCTCTTCTCTCTCCAAATTTTCCATTCGTCTTGCCGCTTTCTCTAAATTTTCTCTTACCTTCATCTTGATCACGTTGCTCTCCTCCGTTTTAGCTATTCCTGCTGCAGTATGTAAGTTTGTTTTTCTACCAAACACAACTTCGAAGCACGAATCTCCGGTCGTACTCTGAACTGTTGCATTTAGACAGAATTCTATCTTCGGAACAATTTGCCACCATGATCGTTTGTCCGTGTCTCCTCTGCTTGTTACTATCATGTCTCTCACTGTTCGAATAGTTCTTTCTGCCAACCCGTTTGATTGATGTTGGAATGTGCTACTAAATAAATTTTTCCGCCAGTAAAACATTTTCCATTGTCTGTTAATATTATTTTTGGTTTCCATATCTATATATCCATTTTATCAACACGCATTGAATTATGGTGTCTTCATTTTGAGTTCTAATCTCTGTTAAAGAGACCAATTTCGAAAACTGGTCCACCATGACCAATAGCTATGAGTACATGCTATTCTTGTCACCCACATATGCGATATCCATCACTACTTACTCTGAAAACTCGTCACTTCTTATTGGAATCAACTTCTCTTTTGTTTTTTCACTTGGAATTTTTCTGCGTATACATTCCTGACATTCTCCTATAACGATTTGAACCTCTTTTGCTAAATCTGGTAGCATAAAATGATTTTGGATATACTTCTTTGTCTTTTTGATACCTACATAACATAAATCTCTGTATATTTTCCTGATGAAATCTCTTCTAATTTGCTTCGGAACCAATGGTAACACTTAATTTCCTTCTCGCCTACCCCATTCTGATAAACTAATTGGTCCTTTAGTTGTAATAACTCCTTGGTGATTTCATTCTTTTCACCCTTTGCCGTCTTCTGCATTTGCTTCAACTGGTTCAACTCTGAGCACTTTTCTTGTTCGTCTTTTATCCATTGAATTGTAGACTGAATCACCACTGTGTTTCACCCTTGCTTTTGTTGATTTTGGTTCTTCGTGTTTTGTTTCACATTGTGCACAAACGTCGTCGTATAGCTGTGATAATCCATCTGCATTTCCATGTTCGTCACCTTTTCTATACTTCAAATCAAAGTCAAAATCCGCCATGTTTGCTAACCATGTCTGGAGTTGAGGAGTTATTGGTTTGGAAGTACTCTTCATATACACCAGTGCTTTATGATCAGTTCTTGCTGTAAATAGCTTACTATATAAATATTGCTTGAAATGTAACATGAACTCTTGTAAAGCTAATAGTTCCTTTCTTGTCACACAGTACCCTTTGTGTGGTTAAAGTCCTCGATGCATACGCGATTACTACTTCTCTCTCTTCTGATATCTGACTTAGAACTGTTCCTATTGATACGAATGATGCATTTTTGTCTAAGATGAAATTATTATTCGGGTTCAGAAATGCTAATATTGGTGCACCACATAGCTTTTGCTTCAATTCGTTAAAACTTCTGTCGCACTCGTCTGACCAAAATATTTCTTTACATTTTCCGCTACAATTAATGCTCACCATGAAGTCTCTGGCATTTAAATCATCTTCATATCCATCTTTATATGATATGATATCCACGTTTTCTTCATTGTAAAAATCTTTGATGCATACTACATTAACATTCTTAATATAATTACAGTTTCTGAACCCATATCAACTTTTTTCTAAAAATTAAACAACGATTATTTAAAGGACAATCTTTCCTCAAATGCCCATGTTTTCCACAGCAATAACAATCCCCTCTGGTTAAATGCTCCTCTTCTGGAGTTGGAAGTCTCTTTAGTTTGCAATATAACTTTCTTGCTTCGTACCAAGCCGAATGCACCGGGCGATTATATTGTTGTTTATCTTCTGACATTCTACTGGATCCTTTCTCATTACTTTTGTTAAATCTTTCCGATGGTATTCTACGTTCCGTTCTTAATATTGGTTGTCTATCGTTTGTTTCATTCAATCGAGCTGTATTTTTTCTATGTTCAGGATTCTCATATCTTCTAACTTGATGTTTGTCTTTCTTTGCCATTTCTGCATACGATGTTTTGACGGCTAAAACATCATTTCTTTCTTCTTTTAATATGTTGTCCTCATAAATCTTAGCTTCCGCTCTCATTTCGTCCACCGATATGTTAGGTTTGAAAACAAATCGATCCTTCAGAACTTGAGATTTTATCCTCTTTTTCAAAAGTTCATTCAAAATTTCTTCATCGCTGTGTTTCCTAAAATTTTCAATTGTTTTCCGAACACTTAATTCGAATGTTAAAAATCTTTCATTCTTACCTTGACAAATTTGGCTTAGTTTGTCCAATTCTTCCAACAGCGGTACTTTCTTTATAAATGTTTTCTGGAACAAATTTTTGGATTCCACATCTGACATTGGTTTCTTACCCTCTTCTGATGAATTCCCCCAAAGAATTTTCGCTTCGTCTATCAACAAATAGTTACACATTTCCGAGAATGTTAACCCAAAACATTCTGAGCATTGGCATATGTCTCTATACCATATTTGACCTTCTTCAGAATCCACTCCATTGTACTCCTTGATTTTCTTCTCGAGGGTTTCCTTAAAGATTGATAACAGTTCTAGTTAAGGAAGCCTCAAAACTTTTATTGGAACACCAGCGTGGTCGCCAGTTAAATCTCCAGGTTTCACTTTAGGATTCATAATATGAACAAGTAGAATTTATTTAATATTTACAATATTTTTAGAATACTTAAACAAATTAATAATCACAACTATTTACATTATTGGAATTTATAAAATTTAAATGATTTGATTATTCAAGGAAAATCGAAGCGCCATAATATTATTTTTGGTAATATATTTAGAAAATAAAGAAAACTAAAAATAATTAAATTCAATGTACATTTTTTTGAATAATGTTTATACTTGTTCAAAGTCTTAAAAAATATAAAATACATCGGAAAAACGTTACAAAACTGTTAATTATATATACTATGACGATATCATCATCGATTGCAGCAAAAAGTCTGCAAAGTGCGTGGATGCAGTGCTCGAAAGTTTCGGACTACAAACAAAGTCACAAATAAAAAGTAATGGTGACAGAGCTCTTAGATTCGTGGTACGGGAGATTGGCGCGGAACTGCACTGGCACCGCGACAGACAGCTTTTAGAGTGGTCGAATCATCCGACACAACTGAAACTGTTCTCTTAGGTTGGTCAGCTGGTGGGCCAGTTTGTAGCTGGTTGAAGCTGACATGCAGTTTCTTGATAATGATGACTTGTCGAGGTATATGGGATGATGCTGTGGAATCGTAAGTGATGAAAATCGCAAAGAAGCTGGCGAGGCGGCTCAGGAGCGAAGACCCTGTGAACGGCTGGTCGGCGGTACCCAACCACAGTCAAGATCAAGTGTGATGTAACGCGATTTCGGTCGCGAACGTTATTTCAGTAGAGATAGGGGGAGCGGTAGTCGAAGATGAGTCGAGGCTGGGCAAAGAGAAGGATACGGCTGACATCCACCTGGCCAACGAGGCAATAAAGACGGCAGTCACGGGGGGCTTGAAAGACGTCAAAATTATGACCAACTCTGCCACTGTACTCCGGTGGTTGACAAACACAACAAGGAGCGATGGGCCAATCATATTGAGCGAGTTGCTCGTAAAATGGTGCATCTGCACAATCAAGCAGACCATCGAAGAGGAATAGCTGCAGGTTTAGTTGGAACTAATTGGTTTAGTGGAGAACCGGGCAGATCGCATCACTTGGGAGACTAGCGATTGGCCAACAGCAGCAAAGGAGCAACTGAACGTTGCACAGTAACGATTTAGGGGGCATGGGGGCCGACAGACAGTCTCAAAACGCTCACTTCAATCCGCCATTTTGAGGTGAGATGGATGTCATTCCTGGTGAGAAAAATATGGGGCAAATGTTTGCCTAATTCGTGAATACGGTAATTTCACAAATTCTGGATAACACACACAAATGTATATACATATCATAAATTATTTGTAATTAGTATTAATAAATGAAACATTATTAAAATATAAAAAGAGAGATATCTAGAATAGAAATTTAAAATATAAATAATTTGATACTGAGTTTCAGCATTGTTAAATTCTTAAGTATCCAAAACTAAACCATCAACAAAAGTATTTTTTGTCTACCAAAAAACAAGCGAATTAATAAAACTATTTAGTCACCACACCACGAAACATTTGATTTGTTTGATATCTCCAGATCATTTACAAATAATTCCTATTCCAGACTCAGGTTCGAACGTTATTCCATACATTCTCCGTCTACCTATGGCTAACGCTCTTGAACGAACAATATTCATCCACATATCTATGATCGAACTATACTTTATCTATTTGATCGTTCAAAAAACAAAACAAGAGTATTTGTATAATTTTATCAAATAATTATGTAAATAACAGTAAATTTGCTCTGAAACCATTAATTTGTTACATGATCTATACAATTCTTAATTACATATTTGGTGTTACTTATTATTCTGTATTGCTATACAGCATATTCCTTTTATAACGATCTTTTGCGTATAACGCGCAAGGGAGACAGTCCCAGTACCATTTACAGGTAAAGTAGAAAGGTACCCATTTAAAACAAGCCATTTTTTATATCTATAGCTCTTGATTATACTATTCAGACTGATGTCAAGAAACTCCACAGAACATTTACCGTTGAATATTCGTAGATGAATTCTTTTTTTATCCATTTCTATTCACAGAAAAAAATTTTCCGCCCGAACCATTAATAAAAACGTATATAATTTGATCTGATATTTTAATATTTTTTGATCAAATTGGTCATTTACTAGTTGAGATCATAAATGAAAAAATAAATACTGTTAAATATATATATATATATATATATATATATATTTAAGATTTATTTGAAAAATTTCTATTAAATTAATATATTAAATTAATATTTTGTTTTAATATTTCATTAAATTTTATTAATTTTACTAAAATTGTTTTTTTAACGAAAATAATTGTACAGTTCATTTAACCATGAAAATCAATAATCCTTTTACAAAATCCTTTTCATCCTTCATTCATTCGATATATTTTCCTTACGTGACTCGAAATGATCGTCAATGAAGAAAAAGAAATATTACTTAAATAGTTTAAATAAAAAATATAAAAAAACACAAGTCTTAAAATTGGTGGTTTTAGTATTTAATTTATATTATAACACATTGCAGAGGGACAGAAAGTGTTTTTTTAAATTTAAAAAGTTCTCAAGAATATAATAATTTAAAAATTAAAAAGTAAAAAATAAAAGCAAGTAAATTAAATAAACAAAGTTGAAAATTTCGATCTAAAGTAATCAAGGAGGATGTATTAATAATTCACAAGGTTTTTGGGAAGAAGGATAAGGTAATTAAAGGTTTGACCGTTATAGTTTACTACCAGTTGTAACTTGAAATGCTTTGTCGATAATTTTTTACAATATTATAAAAAAACAAAATAATTAAATTTCGTAAAAAAATAATTTATAAGTATAATGTTTTTTCTTTCTTCTTTTGATGGTCTCTTCTATTAATTCTGGTCCTTCAACTAGTATTTCTGTTACTCTCTTCTAGACAGTCGTAAAACTTTACGTTTATCCATGTTTTTCTAATTTAATGTCCAACTCTCGCATTCCTAGAGAAGTATTGTTCAGATATTAATATTAGTCACCTTTATTCTGTTCTTGAGATTGATTTCTTTAATATTAAACGTTTACTGCAATATAAATCCTGTTTCCGGTTTCTTCTCCTCAATTCTCCCTGGTATTTAAGCCTAGGTATTTGAAACTCTTAACTTGTTCCCACTTCTTACCTTCAATGTCGATCTCCACATTGATTTTATTGGTACAACTTCCTGTTATTTTTTCTAGGTCAATTTCCATTACAAACTTCGGTGACACTGTGTGCGGTTTGTTCATAAGTTCCTGAATCTATGCCTTTTATTTGTCAATTATGTCTATATATCGTCAGCAAAAATATAGGTTTGTTACTCTCATTCCTCCGAGGTGTATTCCAACGAAATCCTTGTCGTTTTTAGCTTCCACAACAATTCTCTCAAAGAAAATGTTTCATAGCATTGGCGATGAAATGCAAATTTGTCTTTATTCTACTGATGATCTTAACCAATCACTAATTTGTTCGATTTTCAGTATTTTCGTCCTTTTTAAGTAAATAAAATTGTGAAAAATTATTATTTTGTGATAGGTGTTATTCTCACAAACTAATTCAGGTTGATTTACTGCTGTGTAGTATTGCTGTCCTTTCTGAACGCTGTCTGAATCTTTTTAAGAACTTATTTGACCTCTGGTGTGATTCGTTTTTGTATTATTTTCAACATAACCTTTGATACGTGATTGATCAAACTAATTGTTCTCACATCTTTATACTTTTTGCTATTCGCTCTCTTCTAAATAGAAATGTGAATGGATTCACTTCATTTGGAGGGCCAAATTCAACTGTTGAAAATTTTGTTGCATAGTGCTTAAAGATTTGTGAGTGTTTCCACATCCATTCTGACTTAGTTCCGCTTTGATCTTGTTCATTCCAACGCTTTTGCTCCCCTCCAAACCAAAAATTTCGCATTCCTGAACCTCATCGTCTTTCTTTGTTTCCACATCATTAGAGAAAATGCTGCTGTAGAAATACACTTTGAAATTTTATACACATTAAATAAGAAAATAAGCACCGGTAAAGCTTACAATTGAAGGAAGTTTGGAAGGAGAAAACTAAAAAGGCTTGTGTATAATTTCGTGCAACCATGACCAAACGGCTATGGTCCACAAGAGTAAAGAAAGAGGAGATGGGAGCGGACAAGTAGATAATTGTCCGAACTTTTTGCCAATTTAGGAAAATACATAAATAAATTAGTTAAAATATAATTAATAAAATAACTAAATTAAATAAATAAAAGTAAAATAAAACTAATAACTTAAATAATAAAATAAAGTAAAGCAAAAATTAAATAATTTCAAATAATTAAAACTTTTAAAAAATTAAATAAATTAATTAAAAAACTTTCAAAGAAAATTAAAAAATTGTTTAAATACATCAAAAAAATTAATTAAGTTACGTGATTGTTTGGCGCTGTTTTAAAGTCGAGGTCGATTGTGTTCAATTAAAATGTTTCTGTTCAAAAGAAGTAAATCAATTTGGTGTATCAAAAAATGTGTCAATATCAATGTGCAAATAAAAATATTTTGAATCGATTTAATCTTGTTTCGATTTGTCTAAATAAAGTAATTCGTAATCGTCATTGGAAAATTCGAATGAATCGAGTGTTTGTAATTCATCGGTCTTGTGAAAATATTGTAACTTTCAATGTGGAAAACATTTCGAGCACACCATTGAAAACGATAATAGTTGAGACACAGTTTCCGTAAAAGAGATGTTTTGAACTTTTTTTGCAGTAGTTTGATAATTATTATTATAATAATTTAATTACAATTTCGCTTGATAAATTAAATATTAAATTAAATTATTGGTGTTTTCGAACTAAACTTTTTGTTTCAATATTTTTTTCAATATTCCTATAACTTTTGAAATATATAAACAACTTTATTTATATTTATCCTCCTAATTATATTGGACAATAAATTAGAAACGCAAAATGTTTTGTAATTTGCGCTAACATAGTAAAACTCTTTCAGATGTCATAATTAAAAGGATTCCAGACCTCTCTGTCTTTACAGAATGTTGAAAAAATAAATATTTTCAAACAGAGATAATTAGATTGTATTAATAAATTGAATAAAAAGAAACTAAATTTAAATAAAAAATTAAAGGAATCTTCAATTAACATTTGAAGAGTTATTATTAAAATTAAATTATTTTAATTAGAGAAATAATAATTTTTATTTAAAGAAAACATCATTGAATTAGTACACGACTTCTTTTTAAACAAAAAAGTTGTAGAAAACATTATTTTTATTACTTATCAAAATATATTAAATATAAATTACTTAAAACATATTATTTAGTCTATCTTTAAGATTTTATTTTGCATTAACTAAAATATGTAATGTAATACACATGATAGACGGAAGTGTTTTTACAAGATTAATACCTAGGAAGATAGAAACAGGTGCAAGGAAGACAATTCAACTGAGATGCGGAATTTTAGAAATAACAAAAACAAAGGATTTTTATCTCAATTTATCCTAAGAAATTACTTTTTACTTCTTTTTGGAGTAATAACCAAGCACCACCATAAGTAACATATAATGAAACTCTACACTGTATATGAATTTCCTTTGAAAAATGGAAATATAATATTACTTCCAGTCCAGTATCAGAATCTTATTGAATTCTCTGTTTTGCGTAGTGATAACAATCAGTGAACATTGGATCAGTTTCAGAGAACTCTTGGTAATGTATGCCTCTCTCGTTCTACAATCTACCATTTGATTAGCTAGTTCAAACATGGTCGTCAATCAGTGTTTGGTGAAAAGAGAGGAATATTTACAAATTATGAAGGGATTACGTAGAATAACTAAGAAGGATATCTCTCAGTGGTTGGGGTGAGTACTGAAAGTGGACACATTAACCTGAATGAATGTGATGCAGTTTTGTCTCACGTTTTCTTTTCGAGATGTATAAAAACGAAAGGGAATGGCATAAGAAAAACTTAGTCATTTTTGATCAATATGATTAGTAATATCATTACTCTGAAATATCATTACTGTGGATAAAACCCTTTTATATTCTTACGGCATAACATGAGTCTAGCTAATATTTTTGAATTTAAAGAGCATCATCTGAACAGATTTCCTGGACGACAGAAGATTCATGCTGATGTAATCTTTCAAAGCCCCTTTGTTTGAGAATATTAAAAAAATTAAATTAAATAATTTTAATAGTTTAGAAATTTTATGTATTAATTAATTGAATTTTTTTTAAATAGATAAATGTAAGTTAAAAAATTTCATGTATTATTTGCTTTGTTTAAATGTATTAATTTTATATATAAATTTTCATATCTAATAAAAAATAATGAGCGATATCGATTTTTTTTAATACGATTAAATATTATTAAAGAAAATTCACCTTTGTTTGCTAAAAATGAAGATGTTACTAAGATTTAAGTAACCTCTCTAAAATCTTGAGTAAAGAGTCAAATGAAAGTCAAACTGATTTATTAATAAAACACGAAATACTGAAGAAAATGTTTTGGATCGTTTATCAAAATTTGCATTTTATCCGGAAAAAGAAAACATGAATAAAGAAATTAATGTTTATGTGTCGAGCAGCGATGATCACGGCTGGACAAATCAAATGCTCGTGTTCTGCCTGGTCAGAGGCCACTGGAGCAACTCGACTATTAAAGAATTAACAATGATGATTAATGAAAGTGATTCAGTCCTCGTTACGACTTTATATGTTGATTGGGAACTTGTCAAAACTGAATCTGCAGGTTATAAAAATTCAATAAACAGAAATCGATAACAAGACAGGAGTTGATGAGCTATAGACGTGGCTATTACGCTCAAACTGTCGCTCTGCTATCACCCTTAATCTTCTTTGATTGCTACTTCAGGACAATACCTAAATCTACAAAAGTCTTGATATAATTGTAGTAATCGTGAAAACTAGATTTGCTATTTTAGATCTCCTTCCCTACAGATACAATATAGCACCAGCGATTTTTATCTGTTAAAGTATTTGGAAAACATTTGAGAGTGAAAATTTTCCAAAATGTTGCAGATTTGAAACTGGATGCCAATTTTCTTTTGATAAATCAGTGTCAAGTTTTCTTCATTAATGCCATTTCATGAATCACTTGAGAAAGTTTATGGACCAAAATGGGTCTTAAATTTACTAGTTAAAATTATATACTGTTTTTGTTCTTATAATTAAGTATACCTTATTAAACTAACTTATTAACTACTTATTAAACTAACCACGTATGAAAAAACTTTATAACTATTTAAACATCCGATGAAAGTGAACAGTGTTTGAATGTTTCTTTAATTACATAAATTCTTTTCATTCAATTCTAAATGCACAGTAGAATTAAAAACTGATTTTGTTTTACCTTTAATTGATCCTTTGATAGAAAGAAAGAGAAATATCCACAAAAAAGATATTGACTTGGTACCACGGTTCAAATAGCCCAATAAACTGGTCAAGGTATAGAAGCAATATAATAGGCGTTAATCAAGTTTTCGTTTTTTCATATGAGAGGCTTTTCTCTGTTGGCCTTTAACACAACAATAGTAATTGTAATTAAATTAAATTTAAAATTTAAAACTTTCGAATTATTTATGGCAAAATCGCTGATCGAAAACGCCATAGTTAATTAAAAAGTATAATTAAATTTTAATATAATACAAAATAATTTAAACTAAATGTTTCCTCTCCCTAAATCTGCCTTACAGGAGACAGCTTCTTAAAATACGACCTGCCTATAGGTTCTGAAATAGGGCGAAGAAAACATAATAATAATATACATTAATTATAATTTTACAATAATTATAAAATTTTAAAATATACAAAAATAAATTATACAAATATACATAAACTTTAAGTAATTATTTTTTCAAAAAAATATAAAGACTAAAAATATTTTATTATTATTTGTTTAGTTTAACTTTAGAGAATTTTCGGATAAAAATATTGGCTTGATAAATCAAAGAAAATTATTGTTATTAGTTTTCGTTAGATTAAATTTGTAAATGTTATAAACTGAGAATTATATTTTATGAAATATAATCTTCCAATTTAAGTAAAGGATCATTTCGGAACATATTAAAGATTGTATAATTTAGATATACTTTTTTAGAAAATGAAAATTTAAATATGATTTGTTTGATTTAGGCTCATAAATTAAACAATAATATATATAAATGGTAGTGCACAATATCATATTGCAAAAATTCTACAGAGATTATTAAAACCTTTGGTTAATAATCCTCTAGAATGTAAAGACAGTTTTGAATTTGTTAATCGAATTTTGAATTGGAATATTGAATCAGACAGTGAAGTGATGGCTTCATTTGATATAGTAAATCTTTTCACCAATATTCCATTGAATGAAACCCTTAATTTATGCGTTAAATTATGGGATAATTTGGTAGAAGATAAAACTAAGTCATTGAGTAGTAAAGCATTAAAAGAATTATTGGAATTCAGTACTAAAAATGTACCATTTATTTTTAATGAGGGATGGTTTATGCAAACTGGTGGAATCGCTATGGGTTCACCTTTAGCGCCTTTGATGCCCTCTATCTTTTTGTATAATTTAGAACAAAAGTGCAATAATTTTAATGGTGAATTACCTTTATTTTATACGAGATATTGTTGGGTTTTAAAATTATTAAAAATTATCTTTAATTCAATTATTCACTTTTTAAAACACAAATCTTAAATCTCTATCTTTAATCGTAAATCTCTTTTCTTAATTCTTTAATCAATAATCTTTAATCAATA
>MQRK01249267.1:31455-42252 GCA_001938485.1 Girardia tigrina
CAACAAATCGATTTGACCTTCGATGATTAAATTGATCGATTAAAACAACGATTTATTTATATTAGCGTTTTTCCGTTTTTATCGTTAATCGAATTTTGTTCGTTTTTTAAATTGAAAAATTTCTGTGAAAAAAAATTTTTTCTAATTTGAATTTTGAATTTATCGTTTAAAATTGAAAATTGAGTTTTATATTATCGAAGAAGATGGGGATGATGTAACGGGGTTGCGTAACGCACACAGCGGATTTCGATGGAAAGAACAAGTGGGACATTCTGACAAAGTATACTTAAAGATTATTCAGAAATTATAATAAAAAAACAATTTTTAATTATATCATTTTATTATAAAATAATTCTCTTTTTATTGTGACATTTTTCAAACGAATTTCTCTCGAATAAGTCCAAAGAAAAACGCGTACAAAATCAATAATAAAACAATGAAAATTAAAATCTCGAAAATTATACCTAATAAAATTAGATTAATCGAAACAAGGGGCTGAGAATAAGTAGAAAGCGCCTCTAAGAACTGGACGAACATCGTACAGTTCGCCAAGTTTTTGAGGATTGTCGACTGATAAAAGTCTCGAAGAAGAGAAATCAATTCATCAAATGCAACATCGATTTCCTGGTTGAAAACCCGATGAAAGGTCCGAATTATGGCAGACTTGTTTTTCAAATTTTTCTGGGCTGCTTGTATGATAGGAAATAGTATTTGAAATTTCTCAGGTAGGTCCATATTTCTCTCGATAATTTCGAATTCTTTCAGAATTCTTTTAAGAGTTTTATAATTTTCTTTTAATTTAATTCGAGAAATCGAAATAAAATCATTTCTGTGGGTTGGGTCTTTCGAACATTCAGATTTATTTATTTCGATTTTCAATAATTTTATCCAATCGAAATACACTAAAATAGTTTTTAATGACTCTAAATTATTTTTGTTATCATTTTTATTTAAAAGTTTTCTTAAAATATTATATATTGTTTCTTTGTAATTGTCGTCCATTGGCGGTATGGCCATGTTTTTCAATAACTCAAGAATCTGTTTATCGGCTTGATCCCGAGATTTATTAATTAGTCTTTGAAAGAAAGAAGACTTTTTCAACTTGTTAAAGTGAATAATCGATTCGAAATTTAAAATGGAGAAGATTGATGTATCTTTTTTACAATTTTTTACAATAGTCTCCAATATTCTCTTGGGTAGATCTGTAGATATATTAAGATAATCTTTGAATTCTCCTGCGGTTCTATGAAGACTCTGTCGCTGGACTTTCCAATAGTGATTCACATGCATAGAAAATATTGAATCTAAAATCTTTGCTTCGTTGCTCTGATGAATAAAATATTGAAACGTGTCATTTTGCACTGCCGAAAACACAATAAAGAATATGAAAGCAAAACCCAGAACAATTACAGCTAGGATAAGAAATAAAATGTTGACCACATTCCCAAGAATTGTGAATTTCTTATTAACATTTTGAATAGGAAAAGAAATAATGAGATAATACTCAAACATGCTGATCAATATATAAGATACCAAACCAAAAATCTCAATTATTTTATAATAATAATCAACAGTATTTGATGTCATTAAAATACCATTAAAAAGGTGATGAATCTCTTTTGACTTTTTGGACAATAAAAGAAATATTTCTTCTTTTTTCAATTTTATTAACTTCAAAGGAAGATCCTTTTTTAAATCCCTTAGTGTATTTGGAGATACACTGTCAACATCCTTCTTAGTCTTGACGAGTTCTTTTTTAAAATGCATTATGTTAATTTCAAATGGCAACATTTCATGAACTTTTGTTATAAAAGTAGAACTATCCATTTTCAAATTTATTTTCGGCCTCTTATCGTTGTGTAACTCCAACAAACGGGTAATTCCATTGCAGTTCGCTAAGGTACTGATATCCGTCAATTTTTCGGCTAATAATTCTGTCCTTCCTTCAAGTTTTCCGATGAATCTCAACATTTTTGAGTGATTATTTTGGTTATAAAAAGATATTTTATGAAAAGATTGATTTACTAAAATGAGATTATCGATGAATTGTGGAGCATAAAAGAATAATTTATCAGTTTTCAGTTTGACCATCAAATTTATCGTGATGGAAAAAGTAGTTTTATTAATAATAGTCATAAAATTATCTATTAAAGATGAAAGATTTATTTTCTTCTCTGATTCGATGAGAGAATGATTAAGAAACGTTTCTAAATGAAAAAACGACTGGTTTGTGACTTTATAGAAGGAAGACTCCATGGAAAAGGAAGAAGAGAATACAGCGATTCTCACAAAGAATCCAATAATAATTATAATTGTGGTAACACTTGATAACCACGAATATGTTTTTGGCGGGTTAATCTTTTTTTCGTGGTTATACAACCTCTTCGTAAATAGTATTATCAATACGAGCGCTTCTATCAATAAAACAAATGCTGAAATCGACAAGATAATCATAACAATTAGATAGCATCTATCTGAAGTTTGGAAGCTTGTAAAATTTGAGAAATAAGTTTTCCATGTTGACCATTTCGAGAGATGTTCGAGACCCGAACTGTTAATGACTTTGGAAATAAATTGAAAAATTCCTCCTGATGGATTAGATTGGAAAGATTGGATTAAGTGTTTCGTTAGTGAAATCATAACGCTACCCTCACTCTTAAAATATGAAAATAAAAATATAATTTGTCATTAAATAAATGTAATGAGCAGTTGAGCAACCACTGCTAACGTAAGACCACTGAAAATCAGATGAGTCCATACTCAACATTACTGATCAATCGCTTACGTGTCTATCTATTAGAACAACTAAATTAAATATTTGATCGGTTGTTAGGTTTATAAATGACTTTACCGTTACAAAATATAATATTTTATTATAATCAAAGATCAAAATTCAACAGTACCCAAGATAAAGTGTTCAATGTGAAGTATTGAGAGTCACTATCTTTGCAAGATTGAAGTGACCTACAACACTACTTAGACCTTGAGCCGATCAGAGTGAAATATTTATTTTATATCATATTAAAATTGACAGAAAAATAAAGAAAAGAAAGGAATTAACAATAAAAATCGACATTTATTATACGAATAAATAATGAATATTCATAAAAAAATTGTAATCCATGTGTTATAATTTCAAAAAAAGAAATTAAAAAAGATTAGTTATAAGAGGATCTTCAATTTGGGAGAAGTGCGATGGAAAAGAGAAGATGTAAATATCCGCACTCAACTGATCCGTATCGCTGCCTCCCATTCGGAGATGGGAGATGTTACGTAAGTAGACAAACAGGTTATTAAGTGATGTAATAATCACAAATCGAGATCGAATTCTATGATAGTTAACAGAAGCAAACTATTTTTACAAAATTTTTGATACATCATAAGTGACATAGGAATTTCTCATTTGAGATGCACAACTTTGATTAGTATACGAGGTTTCGTAAAGAAAAGATAAATCGAACATGGGGATCTCACAAAGGAGTAAGGACAAATGTCTTTGAGCACATCCGCCTAAGAGTAAAATATTGTGTAATGAAAGTATATTAAAAGTTATATATTCCTAACAGTAGCATTATAATAATAAAACATAACGGAGATGACTTTTCCTCACAAGGGTGAATGCAAGAGAATGGTGGAGCGGATGAGTTGGAGGAGAAATTTGAAGATCAAGTAAAACTATATATATTCTTCGTATAATGAAATAGTTTCACTTTATTGATACACATATTTGAAGCCGCTTTGAATCAAGTCTCCGTTTGTCTCGGGCGGAGATCCGATCTGAGACTGACACAGTCGGGTTGGTCCTTCAATCAATTCGTGTTACCATCTGTCCATCTGCCTCACAGAAGCTGTTTGACGTTGTCTACATTATGATGATTGAAGAAATGTACAAAGGGTTGTAAAAGATTACATGTTTAACTTTGGATTATGCTATAATTTGATGAACAGAATCAGAGAAAAACGGAGACTTTGTACCAGCTTCAAGAATCATAGTGACTGTAGTTAGAAGCTATTATCATCATCATTATCATTATTATTATTAAAATAATAATTAATTTAAAAATTTTAATCACTTTATAAATAAACCTTCTTTAGCTTTTGAGAAACAGCGACTAAAATATAAATAATATACAAATATATAAATAATACGTAGGAAAGGTTTGAGAATTCTTCTTTTTTACAAGAAGGAAGCCCAAAAGCGTGGAATATTCACAACTTCTTTCACAGACAGATAATTCGGTCGAACTATAAGTTGTTTGATAAACATTTCGGCAACAAGTTTTAGATATAAAGTACAATATTGACAATAGAATGACTCTAAGATACTTTGAACACTCTCTTTCGGCAAAATCAGGATGCCGTTTAGACCTTTGCGAGATTCTGTATGACTAAAAATATCCGGTCGACATCAGGCGGTTCGGTTCATTTATTTATACAAGTGAAGAAGCATCTCCACCAGAAACAAGGATCAGAGATCAACATCATTAAAATCTGTTGACAAGGTTCACTGGAGAGGTATTCGAGGGAATGTTTCTCATCAATGACCAGAAAAAAAGGGGAAAGGGAGTAAGGGTTAAGGGGGTAAGAGATAAGACGGGTCGTTAATATAGTGCATTTTGTTTACAAATTAATTTATAATTGACAGATTTTATTGTTATTCTTTTTATAATACATGTATAGAATTTATTGTTAGTGTACAAGAAGAATATAATCTTCTCTTTGACTCTGCCAGAAGAGCACTGCAATAATCTTGGGGTCGAAGGAGGAATGTATAAAGAATGAATGAGAGAGAGATTGCTTCCCCAACAAAAGAGAGTTTATCGGAACAATAATTAGATAAGAGTGAGACGACTTCCGGTATGATCGGGTGACGCAATTATCGTCATTAATCGCCCTCTTGCCAATTAGAGCTCCATTTGAGCCCCGACTTCCTATTCTCAATTAGCTCATCCCAAACGAGTTGAGTCAACAACAATTATTCTCGTCATCATTATCCCGAAATTATTCCATTATACTATTTAATTATTTATTTTCATTTAAAATAATTAAAAAAACTCATTGAATTAATTATGGAATATTTGAAAGCAGAATAAATAAAATAAAAAGAGTGAAAAAATAAATTCTTTCATCAATCAATTTTCCAAGCAGTCAATGTGACCCTGGTCAAGATCTTGGGTACTAAACGTTTCTAGGGTCCCCCGATGGTCTGGATGTCTCACATTAGGGGTATCACAAAGGCACTCGAGTAGTACGGCAAGACACGGCTCAGAATGGAGTATATTAATATCAAAACTATTTGAGATACATTTTATTATCACACTGAAAAATCAAGATAAAGCGACTCTCCATCCGGTGGCGTCTGGTTCTTGTGCAGATGCTCCTCGTCCATTCCTAAACTGTGAGAGATACTCGTGTATCGCAATCATGTTTACATGTTTCATTAACTCTATTTTATGTTTCGACAAAGATTTTATCGGTGTCGTCAGATTTGTGTTTACTCCGGTTTGTTCGACTTGCGAAATTGTAATGATACGCTTTCCGGTGAGCCGTAGCGAATTCACATTAACCGTCGGTCCGAACAGAAACTACTGAGGTTAGATGCGACTGTTTCTTCTGTTAACCAGCTTCAATTTGATTTTTGGTTAAGTACGAAATGAACTGTCGAACTGACTTTCTAGCTCATCTTTCGATGTCAAGCTCACAATGACGCTGACAACTCTGTGACCAAGATTGAAGATGTCTCCTGTTGCAAGGAGCTCATAATATTGAGTTTAAGTTATGAAGTGTCGTTTGATGGAGCATTAATACAAAATAAAAGTCAATTGATTTGGAATTAAAATTGTTGCAATATGGCTGTTTTGTAAGATAGATTACAAATGGCACGCTGCTGGCCACAGACTACCGGTGGCGTTGACCGCTGCGGCCCTTCATCCGTGTCGGTCAGTGACTGCCGACATTACAAATTACCCCCGTCTTTCTCTGAACAAGTCACAAATTATATTATTTTGTTTGCTGAAATTTTTAGAGGTCATTTTCTATTCTTTGAAACCTTTATCATCATTTTCATTGACATTACAAAACATAAGTAAAACCAATTTCTTTATTAATATAATTTGCTCTTTAACTTAGTAAAAAATAATTTAATTTAATTGATTTGGTCGTCCCTTATTGTTGAGATCCTGAATAATTGGATTGGGGTACCCTGCTCAATGGGTCCGTCCTCTCGCCCAACGACGGTTCGTTATTAACGAGGCGTTAATGAGCGAAAATAAAGTAAGATGATTTATGAATAATTGAGACTACTCGCTACTGCTAACAAACTTGAACTAGTTCAACTGAAATACCAGTTTGATCAAATATGTTGTGCAAATAAAAATTAATCACTCAATCAATCAATAAGACTCAAGCAGCACTTTGTGCAAGAGTGCTGACTGTGCTCATTTGGGCCCTCAGTGGCCACCACGCGCCCTCTCAAGCTTCACTCGAGCACCCTCACAGAATCTTTGCATTTCATCATTTAATAATCAGCTGATCGATTCTAACACAATTTCTGGCTGATAGACAAAATATATTTTTATCATTATTAATAATAGCATCTTTAATTGTAGAGTTATAAAGTTGAATCTGCATTTTGTCATATCAAATCATAGCAGTTGCGACACCTATGTACAGACCATGTCTCCGTAGGTTCAGAAAGCAATAATTTGAAACTGGCTTGAAGTCAGAAATCTTGGGTCGAGATCCCACGTCGCACATTCTTTGGGGGCCCGTTTAATTGTTTCGGAACTCATTTTGCATTATGTTTTCGTATACTTTTAGTTTGCAGAATGTGAGTAATATTTTTGAATGGTGTTTATTGTGTGTTGTTTGGTAAGTTGTTTTAGGATCGTGTTTCTCCCACCAGGATGGAAGATCGATATCTTAAATATTTTAAAACATCGAATATTTATTCAATTTAAAAATATAAATAACCAATTTTAAAATTAAACTAAAATTTCATAAATAATATTTTAATAATAATTTTCTTAAAATAAATAAAATTTATTTTAATTTAAAGTATAAATTATTTTGGTAATAATTAAATTGTAATTTAAATTTGTTCGAATAATAAGTCGTTAAAGAATATTATTAAAAAAATTATCAATCAAGAACGATGACGAGCTACGCAAGTTTTACGGAGAATTGTTCTAGTGGCAATTCAAATTGTGATGCAAATAAATGTAGTGAAAACTCAATTAATGTTCCTAATACAAAACATTCGAAAAGGTTTTGAAAAAAATTTGTTAGGTACCTTTTCAGAATCCATCGTGATCTTTTCCGGAGATCCCTCTCAAGAAGAAACTAGTAATACAAGAAGTCTTTCCTAAGAGATTGGAAGGATGTTTTATATGTCGCTACTTCTGTAAGAAATAAAAATAATCTTTCCAGGATCAAATGGTTTTACATTTATCCATCTTCTTTACTTCAAACGTTACTTTTATTTCAAATCTTCTGTCGGTCGCAATCTCGTTTACGTAACCTTTAACCAGAATTCTACTCCGTGACGCAATTCATTGACGTACAAACACAATTCGTACCAACCTAACACAATGTCTTTATGATATTTTACAATATTGAGACACAAATTTTATCGTTTTATTTTTGTATGAACAGCATTATCAGTTGCAGCAACAAAATTAGAAATAATAAATTTGTAATTATTTGTTCTAATATGTGAAGTAAATTTTTACAATAATCAGGGGTCGTTTTCATTAATGTAACCGTCATTACTTTCGATTAGTCTTCTTTAGCGAAACTGTGACAAGAAAATTCCACAGCAATAAAACTTTTGTGTTTACAGGTCAAAAAACTTTCGAAGAACATGTTCCACCTGATCATCCTCAATGAAGCGGGTCCGCGAAGGAAATTTTCCAGTGCCAGAAAATAGGATAAGCTATATGATGAGTGCTTAAAAACATCACAACCCAAAGTTCTCCATGCCATCCACCAAAAAAACAACATCCCGATTTTTTCGATGTGGATCACTTTGAAGCTGCCGTTTTTTAAGTTGACATGGACTCAACCATTGGCTTTTGTGTTTCCGGATATTGTAGATAGCCAACTTGTTATCGTGCTTCAAAATCTGTTGCAATCTACAACGGGTGACTTTGTGAAAAAGCCAAGAACGGTCATTATTTCGCCGATTTTTTGCATTTCATTGAGTTTTTGTGGGACTTCTTGACCACGCTTATACTTCTTGTTCATTTTATAAAATTTCTGAATAATGGTTGTATGAGAAGCTTGAACTACAGCGGCCAGTTCACACGCAGTTTGGGTCGTATCCGCTTCAATAGAACGGCATAACTCTCGTTTATCAATGTATATTGGGCGACCGGAGTGCCTTTTGTCTTTATGATGCGAATTGTCGGAGCAGAATTTCGCATAACATCGGAGACATATACTTTCAGTCATAGAATCTCGGCAGTTACTAGAGCAAATGTTCTAGACGCTTCCGACACTGCATGACAAAATTTAAATTTGTGGAAAATCCTTTTGCCGATTTCTTCAAGTTTTTTTGGCATTTAACTTGTTCCTAAGATCAATAACTTTTTATAGAAAAGAGTATACAATGCGAATAATATATTAAAATGCTCCTAAGAATACATAAGATAAAATTAAATGAAAAAATTATTTATATTATTTTAAATAACTGACAAAACTTTCGTAGGAACCCAGTAGTAATAGAAATACATATAAAACAAAATTTTGGGTTGTTTTAATTATCACCTTGGAAAGAAGAAACAGTTATGTCCGATGGGGCCCCTAAGGAACACCAGCATCCAGTGGGCCATAAATGAACCCTATGAAATATTTCTTTCACAAAACATTTTTTCTGTAAACAACAAACATCTTTGCATAAATTATCTTCATTTGCTGCAATATCAGTGCTTATGAAAGACATATTTTACGTTAATTTACTGCGCAAATGTGTACGAGCTGATTATGGCCGTCATTCAAAATTAATACGTTTTTTAATGTTTACACTTTTGTGAGAATATTTTACTACTACTATTTGTGTATGAGACTGAGGTAATAAATGTCTTCAAACAAGGAGACGTTACATTTCTGGACGTCTCCAATTCGGACATCAACTGTTAAAGCACTATTCTTCTTCTTCTTCCTCCTCTTCTTCTGGCATCTCCGATCAGATCAGTTAAATACTTTTGAAAAATATAACAAAAATGTAATTTTATTTTTTAACGAAAATTTTATTGAAAAAAATGTTATAAAAAGAATCGACAAAGAGAAGAGTCAAAGTGGTCATTGGGAGTTTCGTAAAAAAAATAACCACTGTTAACAACATCAATGAGTTTTACAACATTTATTAATATCACAAGCGCATTCACTATTTGACATCTCTCTTGATCAATTTATTTCTGAGTTCAAATTAATTATTTTCAATGAATGAAAATCTGTTAATAAAAAATATTAATTATAAAGAATCTAATTGGTTGAAATTAAATCTAAACATTTTTTAAAAAAGAACATATTAAATTGATATATTAAAATTTTAAATTACATTAAAAAATAAATAATACATTCGAAAATTATTTTAAATCTTTTTACTTTAAAATTAAATTAAATTATTTTTAATTAGTGAGAATCATAAAAAATAACGACCATCCATCTGTGTAGGAGAATCAACATACAACATGCACAATATCAACACACAATTCAAAACATTCCTCACAGCTACAGTTAGAACAAATATCATTCGTGCTGTATATCCCAATAAACTGAAGTTACGCGTTTGTCAAACGAGGTTTAAAAAATGTTGATCTAGACATTTAAGTCTGGATGATGAGCCTGCATCTCTAGGACCAATATGATTTACTGGAATAAATAGCGTCAACCCAAAATTAACAATATGTGAATTACCACACACAGTTGGGCGCCCCTGGTCTACAGTACAAGAACACGTGAAAAAATCGGGAAGAGCTCAGAGAGTGAGCATTGGTACCGCATGATCTCACCGAAGAGAACAAATATTTGGGGTCGAACACGTGTGACATTTATTGCCGACTTATTTTTAAAGCGGATTGTGACGGGAGATGAAAAGTGGATTGTGTATAACAACATTATAAGAAAAAACAATTGTTGTTGAAAAATCAACTCTCTGCAGCTACTCCAAGACCTGGTCTAATCCTTCAATAAGTATTGTTATGTGTTTGGTAGAATTACAATGGGAATAATTTATGATGAAACGCTTAAACTAGGAAATTCTATCAATGCAGATCTATCCTGTGAGCAGTTGGGTCGTTTGAAAGAAAGTATCATGAAAAAAGGCATAATCTTGCAAACAAATGCGGTCCCATTTGCCAAAGACCACTCGAGAAAAATAATCTGAGTGCGGGTGGCAAGTCTTACCTCATCCGTCTTATTCCGCAGATCTTTCTTCACCGGATTATCATTTGTTTCGTTATATGGAATACTATTTAAAGTAAAAAAGAATGTCAGAAGGAAAGGAGGTAAAAGCTTCCCTTAATTTGTTTTGTCAAATCTAAAGATGAGAGGTTTTATAAAAAAAGGTTTTTTGCAACCGTACAAGGGGCAAAAGGTTCTAGAAAACCAGTGGGATTTTATTTTATTGATAAAATTTTGTTTTTAATATAAAAACGCTGAAACTTAACAGTCGACCTAATATAACAAACTTCAACAGGTCGCAATATTATTGTTTATATTATCCCTATTAAGAACATTTAAACAAGTCTCGTTTGAATGTTTATTACAATCACATTTAGAGTCATTATGACTCTC